>JAFEMH010005846.1:0-146741 GCA_022495995.1 Adenophora triphylla var. japonica | reverse complement strand
AATGGAGAAACCTTTAACAAGAGTTTGATAAAATATTAATGCTCTCTTTTAAGCAGGAAATTATGATCCCCATTTGGGCCCATATTGGGATGCACCGAAGATCAAAGCAAGGAAAAGTGCTATTAAGCCGCAGTAGTCGCAAGGCGAGGCCACAAAGAGTGCAAAGGGAAGTAGAAAAATTGAAGTTAAGGAGGCGAACAAACACGCCGGGTGAAGTGGAAAATTTGAAGAAGGATTTTTTGAACGTTTGGGAAAGCGGAAGCTCGAAGCTGTCCGCGCTGAGAACAAGGCCCACATGAAAGAGCTTGAAGTTGCAGAGGGGAACTTCACGTTTAATGCTACCAAGACTCTGCTAGAGGCCCGAATTCAAATGATGGAGGAATATCAGAATGGACAAGCCGCAACTTGGAACTTGGAGGAGGAAAGAAAAGTTTTAAAGGACCATCTGGGGGAACCACTGATGCAAGTTAAGTGAACTCCGCGGCCCTTGAAGCCTTGATTGATGATACTGACAAAGCCCTGAGTACCATAGTGGTAGCTCAAAATGATCAAGGGGAGAATACAACACCGGCGGCAGCAGGCCAAGTTTAAAAACAGCTTTAAAACCTTTGTTGGGTATTTTGGATGAACAAAAACAACAATTTTTTGCTTTTATTTGTCGTACCTTCCAGCTGGGTACGCACAACAAATGGGTGGGAATGTCCCCAAAACAAGTTTTTATTTTGTAATGGCTCATAAGAGCCGAGATTAATCTATTTGGGAGTACTAGGTTGGTCTAGTACTCCACGCTTTCCTTAGGTTTTTAAGGGATTTGGTTGGGCTTACCCAACTTGTTCCCCGACCGCAAAAAATTCTTTTGAAAATATTTTAAGGTTTTTTATGAAAGTGCTTTTAAGCCTTTAGAAATACTTCGTTGTTTTTCGATAACATGTCGATGCTATAGAACCTTAGGTAACATGATAATGTTAACCAACCAAGAGTTCACAACTTGAATAAGTGTGAAAACGTGCGCCTGTGCGAAGGTGTCAAAACCTTTAATTCGTAAGAAAAGATGAATATCTTTTAACCATACCTGATCGTAGAGGTAAATCGTTTGAAGAGATAGAACAAGTATCGCCCGATCCCCGGCGTGTCAACAAGTTCCATCCCTCTCCATTAGTGCCTAAAGTTCCAACATGTATCGCCCGTGACCGGCGTGTCAACATGTTGAACTTTTCTTCCTTAGGCTCAAACATGTATCGCCCGCACCGGCGTGTCAACATGTTTGTCCTGCTCCAAATCTTAGGTCTCAACAAGTATCGCCCGCAAATGGCCGGCGTGTCAACATGTTGAGCCTACTCCGTTTACTCAAGTTGCACCTCGCAAAACAGATTTATGTTAGGGTTGGGCGTTAGCGTAGCTAACGCCCTCCGACGCTTAAGTTAGTAAGGATTCTCAACAAAAATTAACAACTTGAAATATACGAATGAACTTGACAACTTAAAATAAATCGTACCCGAGAAGTCTAGTTGCAAATAACGGACTTACATGAAATAAAGTTTTAAGTGGATACTGCTCCAACTTCTAGTGGACTCTGCCTCCACTGGGGTCGACAACCAATATGCACCTTTGAAGCGCCTTCAAAGATCGATGAGATATGGTCCTTCCCACTGGGGGCTAACTTACTCGCATTCAATTCTCTTGTATTTTGAAATACTTTTCTCAAGACTAAATCACCAACCCGGAACCTTCGACTCGATATTTTTGTTGTAGATCTGCAATTCGTTGCTGATAATGCGGCCATCCTTATCTTGGCTAAATCCCCGATCTCATCAATTGTATCTAAATCTTGAGTTAGCAAGAGATTATTTTCATCTTTAGTTAATAAGCCATACCTCGTGTTGATTGTTACTTCAATTGAATTACAGCCTTCCGCCCCATATACCAACGAATATGGAGTTCTACCCGTGGCTCCTTTTGTGGTAGTCCTATCTCGCCCAAAGTACAAGTGGTAACTATTCACCCATTTTCCCTTCTTTTTGATCTAGACGCTTCTTCAAGTTGTTGATGATCAACTTGTAGCTTGATTCAGCTTGGCCATCGGCTTGAGGGTGGACAAAGCGTGTAGACATGATCAACTTGATGCCCCAGCCGAGTACAAAAATCCCCGGTCTTCTTACTTATAAATTGTGACCCGTTGTCACATATAATCTCCGATGGCACACCAAACCCGCTAATTATATTTTTCTTCGTAAATGAGATTACCTCCTTATCTCTCACCCGTACATAAGCTTCGCTTCGATCCACTTTGAGAAATAATTCGGTTAATGCCAACATGAACACTTTTCCTCCGGAGCCTTAGGCAACTTGCCTACAATGTCCATGCCCCACCGCATGAAAGGCCAAGATGAGACTATAGAATGTAGAGGATTAGCAGGTTGATGCAAAGAGGTTGCCGTGTCTTTGGCAGCGTCACATTTTTGTACATAGCTCATAGCATCTCGACGCATGGTTGGCCAATAGTATCCCGTCTTGAGGGCCTTCGACGCCGGTGCTTTCCCACCGTAATGGTTCCCACAAATTCCTTCGTGGATTTCTTTTGAGTACTAGTTCAACTTGCTCGTTATCGACACATCTCAAATAATGTCCCGCAAAAGACTTCGAATAGCACATTATCTATCAAACGAAAGTTGAAGTACGAATCTTAAAAGATCTAACATTCTTAACATCCTATGGAATAGTTCCAAGTTGAAGGAACTCCAATCACGTGTTGGGTCCAAGAAGGTTTAGCATCTTGCGTCTCCGGTAAGAGTTGAGTAACAACTCGAGTTTCTTCAACTTGGTCTATTACCGGGTATTTAACATAAATGATAGGGATATTAGTATGCAACATTGATTTGCAAGTTGAACCCAAGTTGGCCAGGCGTCTCGCTTTCCGTGTTCTCCTCTCAGGGACCCGTTCCAAAGAGAATGATAGGGAATTTCGAGGCTAAAGCCTTAACATGTTGGAGATACAGAGTCATCTTGGAATGCTTCGCCATATAACCGCCACTAAAATGGTTAGCTAGCAATCGAGAGTCAACAAATACATTTATATGTGTAACATTTAAACTTAAAGTCGTAGTTAAACCCATGATTAAAGCTTCATACCTAGATTCATTATTAGTTGCACCGAATTCACAAGATACAACTTGAGGTACGATATCACCTCGAGGGATTTTAGACTATTCCCAAGCCAATTCCTTTGGAATTTGAAGCTCTATCTCAGAAACAATGTCCAAAATCTGGGAATAGTTTTACCTTCAAGTTGTTGTACTTCTAGTTCCACTCCTCGTTGTAAACCGGGACCGAAGTCTGGCCACGAAATCCACAGTGGCCCGAGATTTGACGGTCGTTCTTGGCTCATACGAAATATCATAAATGCTCAACTCGACCGACCACTCGCCAATCTCGCCCGACATCTCGGAGTTCTCAACACATTCCTTACAGATAATTAGTTCTAACAGCTTATAGAATGTGTTTCAAATAATGACGCAATTTTGTAGCAACAGTGAGGTTAAGGCTAATATCATTTTTTCAAGATGCAGAGTACCTTGTTTCGTCCAATGTAGACTTACTTACATAGCATACGTGATGCCGTTCACCTTCGATTTCCTTCACCAATACCGCACTAACAAAGATTTTCGCATACAAACAAGTATAAATAAAGGTGCTCACCACGCTTTATGGTTTTGGGCAGCAGGGGCGACGTCACTCAAGTATTCTTTAAGCTGCTTAAAAGTCGCCTACGTCGGGTCACCCATCAAAGAGTTTGTTCTTTCTTAGCACTTCATAGAATAACCCGCACTTATCGATGATTTAGATATGAACCTATTCAAAGCAAAGCCTACTCTACCTCGTTAACCTTTGGACGTCTTTGATGTTCTTGGGAGATTCCGTGTTGAGAATAGCCTTGATCCGCTTGGGATCGGCATCAATCCCTCTTTTGGTCACCATATATCCCAAGAATTTACTCGCTCTAACACCAAAGTTGCACTTTGGCCGGATTGAGCTTCATGTTGAAAGCTTTCAAGATGTTGAACGCCGCCGAGATGCTCAACATGATCCTCCATATGCTTGGATTTTACCACCATGTCATCTATGTAAACTTCCATCGTCTTGCCAAGTTGATTCAACATCTTGTTCACCAAATTTGATAGGTTGCCCCCGCATTTTTAAGACCAAATGGCATAGAAATGTAACAATATATACCTTCCGGAGTCATGAACGCCGTATCTTCTTGGTCCGACTCCATTTGAATTTGTTGATACCCCGAAGACGCATCCATGAATGTCAAGATGTCGTGGCCACTTTGTCTCATCAACTAGGGAATCGATATGAGGAAGAGGGAATGGGTCTTTCGAATGTGCTTTGTTCAAGTCTCAAAGTCTACGCACACTCGCCACTTGCCATTTCTTTTCTCTACCACCACAACATTAGCTAACCACCTCGGGTACCGAACTTCCCCGATCATCTTGGACTTCAAAAGCCTCTCAACTTCATCTTTTATGATCTCGGTTCCTCTCCCGAGCAAACTTCCTTCTTTTCGATGAACAGACGGATGGTGGGATCTATGTTCAACTTGTGAGTAATGATGTCCTTACTTATCCCCGTCATGTCCTCGCTGCTTTCCATGCAAAACAACATTTCGGCTTTAGGAACTCAATCAGCTCCTCCTCAACTTCGGATGGAAGGTCTCGTCCCAATTGCACTTGGGCCTCGTGGATTCGATGCATCAACAGAACACTCTTTGTCTCATGCTCCACCGCTTCAAGAACATCCTCGGGCCTTCTTCTTTAATTGCTATGCTTCGCCGAGGGCCGAACTTGCTTTCATGTTGACCTTGTAGCATTCTTTGAAAACTTGCTGGTTTCCCTTCAACTTGGCCACACCCCAAGGTGTTGGAAACTTGACGCACTGGTGATAAGTTAACGGCACGGCCTTCATGTTGTTGTTAGTCAAATATATGCTTAGGCTTAGAATTGCTTAATCCCAATCATAACAAGCATTAATGAGGACCCCTAATTTAGTTAGATCAAAATAGAATTTTTCTATGTAACTTAGGATCCCTTAGTGCTCGTGCCCAGTGTTTTTGCTATGTATTTTTCTCAAGATTTGATGACTTGAAGACCTGAGAATTTCCATCAGCAATGTGTGAGTTACCGGTTGGAGTCACACGGCCAAAGCTCCTCTTACCGGTTGAGCTATCTTACCGGTTGAGTTACCGGGCCGCACCTCTTACCGGTCATGTCACTTTACCTAAGGCTTACTCTTCAAGCTTCCTCCGGTTAGCAAACTTGCCGATGCATTAATTGTTCCCAACTACTAAGCCATCAACTTTAGCTAAAGTTGGTAAAGCAAGCATGCCGACATGACATCTCCCGCAAAGAAACCGCACCTTCTCTGAGAATGTCAAGTAACCGCACTCACAGAGCCCCATCTATCTCTCGGGAAATCCTCTCTATCCAAATCTCGTGCATTTAATGCAAGGATCTTCCCATTTAATGCCTCGCTACCCAAGTCATCATTGCAACCTCTTTCAAAGACAACGGCTCCTTTTCAAAGTTCACTATAAATAGCTTTCCCGGAGCATTGAAGAAGGTTGGTGCATTTATGATTCTTGAGAGTGAGTTGCTTTAACTACCAACCCGCACATTCTCTAGTTCAAGGCATTCAAAGCAAGTCCCTTTATTCACTAGACATCTCTCGCGAGGACTTATACACCGGCACCTCAATCAATTCCGTAGTGTTCCTCCATTAGACTACTTATGGAACACATTGATTGATTCACACACAACACCCTAGAGAAATCAGCTTGTGAGCACATCTCTAGAAAACACTGTGTCTTTGTTGTAGACGACTCCATTAGTGGTCACCTCTAGTTTGGCGCAATCTTCAATCATTGGCTTGCAACTTGTAATAGGTAGAATCCATTAATAAAGTAGCGCACTCTTCACAAATCCAAGTTCGACCAAACTTGCAGAGGACGTAGCGCTTATTTAACACCGTGAACCTCTTCAAACAATGTGTCATTTATTGCTTTGTTTGTTTTCGTTGTGTAGTTGTAACCGCTTGATAATCTCTCAATCGGTCACAACCTATTGACTTCACTTATCGCTCATTTCGTTTGTCTTACTTGGAAATAATTTTTGTCTTGCCTTGCATGATATTTTGTCTTACCGGTTTGCCTTTCCTCTAAACCGAAAACTTAATTTCCGCCGTTCAAAATCATTTACCTATGAGCTAGAGTTTTTCAAAACAAGTTTTTAGCAAAAAGTTTTAACATGTGCTATTCACCCCCCTCTAGCCTCGATTCCTACCATTTGGGACCTAACAATTGGTATCGTGAGCTTACAATTTTCGAAAATCATTTTTCCAAGCTTAACCGCTTGAATTGCCAATTCCAAAATGGCAGAAAAATCATGCAAACATACAACTTGACATCCGCTCCCATGTTGAACGATAACGAATTTCCAAGATGGAAAAAGTAATCATGCGGTACTTGGATTCAATAGATGATAGGTTAACTACCGTAGTCGAGATGGTCCCACGACACCCTTGAAAATCAATCTTGCAACCAGAGCACCCAAAACTCCTCTCACGGATCATGCAGATAGAGAGTCTCGAACAAGATTTTGAGGTTTATGAAACTTATGTGCCAAAACCACGAGAAGAATGGACCGAGGATGACAAACCGTGTGACTCCTTGGACGTAAAAGCTTTGCACATCATAACCTCGTGGACTTGATGACAGACCGTACAAACAAGTACAATGCTATGAGACCGCTCAACAAGTGTGGTAGTCTACTCGTATATTTTGAAGGAGATCATGGCCAAGGACAACAGACTCTACAAAAGTGTTGTCGAGTTTGAGTCCTTCAAGAAGAATCCAAATGAGACAATGAAGGAAACGTACGACCGATTCTCTGCGAGGTGAGTAACTCTTGTGCATCTTTAGGTAGAGTCTATACCATGAAAGACCTAAACATGAGATTCCTCAATTCTCTTGGGAGATTTGTGGCATGTGAAGGTCGCTATTTTGAAAGAGTGCCGTGACTTGAATGTTACTCATATCCGTAACATTGTGTCTACTTTGTTCTTATATGAGGAAGAGCTCAACCTACGAGTGAGTGCAAAAACAATTTAAAAATTTATCTCCGCCAAATGTGAATCGAGATCTTCCCTGGTTCTTCTATGCTTACCACCAAACTACTACCGTTGACTCTCCCCTCAATATCTCGCCTTTCAACCAACTCAAGCCAATACCTCAACTAGTACACCTCTTGAGGTAGAGGATGAATTTGCCGCATTTGCTAGAAATTACAAAAAGTTTAAGGATTTTAAGAAATCCCACAAAGAAATCATTTCAACCCAAATCCTCATCTTTCCATAGATCCGGGAACTATCAAAGAAAAGGCCAAACCTCAACCTCAACCGATGGTAAAAATGCCCAAGGTGAGCTCGTGTGTTACAACCGTAGAAAACCCGGCCATTTTGCCTCCAAATGCCCTCAACCAAAATATGAATTTCGAGGAAGAAACCGTTCAAGAAATTTCCTAGATCTAAGAGTTTAGTAGCGGAGGATGCAACCGAAAAGGCTTTACCTGTTTGGTTTGAGACCGACTCCGAGAATGAGGAAGTCGACTGCGCCGACTCGATGAAGATGCCGGAGTGTCGGGCTTTGTCATGCATGGATGGAACTTATGATAAACCCATCTCCCTACAAACTCCTATCTTTAGACACCCCAACTCCAATGAACAATCATCCTATGCTGACCGTACTCCACCTTATGAGATCTCCCTTGACATACTTTGATGATCCCATTCCTATTCCAAAGGTAGATGCAGAAATCCATATAATTTCAAAATTCAAAATATAGGTGGATCCCTTTATGGTCGGGCCTAAAACCATGCCCACTCGCATCGTGACTCGATGCAACCAATTCAATCGACCTTTCAAGCTCAAGCCTTACCGATCGCTCTTATCAACCGATGCTTGAGAACCGACCGATTCACTTAAAGCCTCTAACCGAGCCTAACCCCGAACCGATATCATCACTACCAAATTTTGATCCCAATTTTGAACCATCATCCTCTTCCCCTCAGCCCTACCGTTGACCCTATGCCCAATATGTCAAAGTCCGAAATGGCAGAGGTGATGAATGAGCTCTTCTCCGATTTTGAAAAATTAAATGAAGCTCACAAAATTATGGCCGATAATTTCAAAATAATCTCTACCGAAAATGACTCTTTGAAAGCCGAAATAAAAGATTTGGAAAGAAAGCAAGCTAGAGTCAGCTTAAAAAGGACAATCAAGAACTCACTCGAGAGATCGAACATTTCGTTTGTCAAATTGCCGATCTTGTGTCAAGAAATAATTCTCTTTCTAAAACTATCGACACTTTCACAAAATCCCGAGTCGCTATGGAGACTATCATACAAGATCGATATCTCCAAACCGAGATGTTACAACCGGAATAAGTTTTACCTCCAAAGAAGAAGGAAAAAGACAAAGAATGACAAACCGGCTACCAAGTCTCTGTCTGCGAGAACTTGATGGGTAAATTTGATGATGCTCAATCCAAATTGATTAAGAGAGAGTTAACTAAACCTTTCAAAGTCGTTCCACACACCTATCCCAAGGGAAGGGAACAGATGAAAGCTTATTCGGGCAAAAATAAATCCCAATGGACCGAGGTAGCCGATCCCGAGCTAGGACAATATGTTCCACTCGGTGATGGTAAAAGCAAAGGTGGAATTAAAATTGCTAACCGGGTCAGTGTAAGGAAACTACAACCGTGAAGGAAGCCATCACCGGTAAGGTGACCAACCTGGTCGACAACCGTCACCGGCCAACCAACCGGGAGGGCTCCTAACCCGGTAATAGATCTTCCAAACCAATGCAACCGGTCAACAAAGCTAAATCCATTACCTTCGTCCCCAAAGGACTGCTTTCGCTCAAAGCAAAGGAACTCTTCAAGCAAAGGCTATATTGAACATTCAATCATCTAAGCCCCCTCACCATCATCTAACAAAATGTATAAATTGTGGTTTTATTGGTCACAAGGCTTATGAATGCCTCTTGAAGCACTCTATCCGGACCCACCGAGTCTAAAAGCTCAGTGGTGGCTGTGTATGGTTGCCAAAGAGGAACTAACTCTTTGGACCCAAAAGAATAAGGGGGACCATAAGCCTACTATTTTATTTCTTCAGAATGCTTAATGGCCTCAACCGATGCCGGTAAGGATGTTCGATTATGGACAGTGGATGCTCTAGGCATATGATCGGACACGCCGATCTCCTCACCGATCCGGAAGAAGCATCCGGTCCTCCAGCTTGTCTTTGGTGACAACGCAAAGGGTAAAATTATCGGTCGTGGATCCATCAAAAGAGGTACAATTATTGCAGTAAGGTATCTTTGGTGGATGGTCGAAACATAACCTTCTCTCCGTATCACAATTACGTTATAAGGGTATGCATTGTGTTTTCAATTCTTCCAATTGCTATGAGAAAAACATTGCTACTGTGTGAAACACTTCTCACCGGATATAGAAAAGGTAACGTATATGCTATTGATTTAAACAATGTTTCGAATGTTACTAATGTTTGTTTTGTAGCTAAGAACATCGGTGAGAACTCCTGGCTATGGCATAAGAGACTCACCACTTGAATTTCAAATATTTATCCAAGCTAGCAAATAAAAATCTAGTTGCCGGCTTGCCTCAAGTGTCTCGCTAATCATGATAGGAAATGCGTAGCTTGCCGCCTAGGAAAACAAAGCATAAAGAATCTTTCCACAAAGAAGCCTGTTTGTCCACCTCTAGATGCCTCCAGCTTGCTACATATGGATCTGTTTGGCCCCACAACTACCGCGCTTTAGGGGGTAGCAGATATGCTTTGGTTGTTGTAGACGACTTCTCAAGATATACCGGTGGAGATGTTTGCTTCAAAAGATGATACATATGAAGTAGCCACCAGATTATTCCGTCTACCGCAAACCCAAAAGAGTGTGACATCATCGGTATGAGATCGAGATAATGGAACCGAATTCAAAAATCTTGGAATTGCTCAAGATCGTGATGATCATGGAATAGATCATAATTTCTCACCGTTCTTGGTACACCGCAACAAAATGGTGTAGTTGAGAGAAAGAACGGGACCTTGATCGAAGCCGGAAAAACAATGATATCCGAAGCTAGGCTTCCCAAGTATTTTGGGCCGAAGCTATCCATACCGCCTCGCTTCACCTGAATAGATCCTTGGTCAACAAGTTTCACAACAAGACCCCTTATGAGCTATGGCGTGGCGTAATCCCTAACATTGGTTTCTTCAAGATCTTCGGCTGCAAATGCTACGTACTTTACAACGGTAAAGAGCGCCGAGGTAAATTTGATGAAAAAGCCGATGAAGGTATCTTTGTGGGATACGCCAAGCACAAGAAGGCATTTAGAGTTTTTAATAAACGGTTATTGAAAATTGTTGAATCCGTTCATGTTACTTTTGATGAATTTGATTTGCTAGAGTCTCGATAAGGCTCCAAATAGTACTCGATAATTCTCGGTGTGTTTGAGACAGGTGAAACCAAAGAATCAAAACTCCAATCATTCCACCGTTCTAATGCAAATAAATCCCCGTCACCTTCACCTCGAAGTGGTGTAACTTGTAGAGACTTAGTTGATGACTCCTTCTTTCCCAATCGGTTAGGCAATCCAATAGACAACCCCAGCCTAACCGATTTATTACCAACCGAGTCCTACATATTAATTTTCCTAATTCACCTCCCCCGAAGCCGAACCTATTTCAAACAATTTATCGTTTCCTTCCCCACTTACCGATCACCGCTCTCATCACCTTCTCCAAACCGATCTCCTTTACCGATCACATCTCCCTTTACCGATTCTACTCCTCCATTAAGAAACCTTAGACAAGAATCGGTCGAGCGCGAGACCTCCCTAGTGGAAGTGAGAACAGTGAGAGATCACCCTTTATAAAATGTGATAGGTGATGTCTTTGGTCCCAGAATGACTAGAGGCCAATTAAGAAGCATGGAGGATCAACATGGATTATTTTCCTCTCTGCTATGGTCTCAAATATTGAACCAAAGAAGACCGAGGAAGCACTAGATGACCCTACTGGGTAGAAGCTATGCAAGAAGAGCTTAATCGAGTTTGATAGATGTAAAGTTTGGGAGTTAGTGCCTAGACCTAGTGATCAAACCGTAATTGGAACGAAAATGGGTTTATAGGAATAAATTGGATGAAACTGGAAAAATTATAAGGAACAAGGCTAGACTAGTGGCGAAAGGGTATAGGCGGGGAAGAAGGCATAAATTTATGATGAGACTTTTGCTCCCGTAGCTAGATTAGAAGCCATTAGGTTATTCCTTGCCTACGCAGCCTCTACAAAGAGTTCAAGCTATATCAAATGGATGTGAAAAGTGCCTTTATCAACGGGGAACTTCAAGAACTTGTTTATGTTGATCAACCCCTGGTTTTGAAGATTCCAAGAAGCCCCCAATCACGTATACAAATTGAATAAAGCTTTGACGGCCTCAAGCAAGCACCTCGAGCATGGTATGAAACTCTCTCCAAATTCCTACTTAGTGAGAAGTTTTGAACGAGGTAAAATTGACACCACCTTATTTATTGCTAAGCATAATGGTCATTCATTGTTAGTTGAAATATATGTTGATGACATTATTTTTGGATCTACTAACGAGAAATTATGCAAGAGATTTGAGAAACTTATGCGAGCAAATTTGAGATGAGCATGATGGGTGTAGCTTACATTTTTCCTTGGACTTCAAGTCAAGCAAACCCAAGAAGGTATTTTTATAAATCAAGCCAAATACACCAATGATCTAATCAAGAAATTTGGTCTTGACTGCGCTCATCCTCAAAGCACTCCTATGGCCACCAATGTACACCTTGACAAAGATGAATCGGTAAGAAAGTAGATATGACACTCTACCGAGGTATGATAGGCTCTCTACTTTACTTAACCGCCGAGGCCAGATATCATGTTTGCCGTATGTGTATGTGCTAGATTTCAAGGCGACCCTAGAGAATCTCATTTGCAATTGTTAAAAGAATTATAAGATATCTTTTGGGAACTACTAATCTTAGGTTTGTGGTATCCAAAAGATTCTTCATTACACTTATTGGATATTCGATGCCGATTTTGCGGCTTGTAGGGTCACCAGGGAAAAGTACTAGTGGAACTTGTCAATTTACGGAGTAACTTAGTTTGGTTTCACAGTCGTGCAAGAAACAAGCGTCAATTTCCACTTCTACGATCGAAGCCGAGTACATAGGCTGGGAGTTGCTTGTTCACAAATTCTATGGATGAAGCAACAACTAGTGGACTATGAAATCCCTCAAGAAGTATGTCCTATCTATTGTGATAACACCTCGGCCTATCTCAGTCTCCAACAATCTGTGATGCATTCAAAGACTAAGCACATAGACATCAAATACCATTTCCTCAAGGATCATGTTGAAAAGGGTAACATTGTTCTTTTAAAAGTCCATACTGATTATCAATTAGCTGATATCTAAACAAAACCATTGGACATTAAAAGATTTGAATTCCTTAGAGGAGAACTAGGCATGATTGATATTCGATAAACATTATGTGCTAACTTTGTTATCTGTGTAAGCTCTCAACAAAGATCATAGGTGACCTCATTCGTTTACCGATGCTTGCTAGTGCTCATTTACCGGTATCCCTTACCGGTAAGGCAAGACTCCCCTTACCGGTCCTCTTACCGACATACCTGATCGGTAAATGGTGTCTCTATCCAATGGTTCTTTACCGATGAAAGTCTCTCTTACCGGTCAAAATACCTGACCGGTTAGCTACCTTACCGATAGCCCTTTACCGACGAACTACGGCCGGATCCAAATTTGCAATCCATATTCAATCGGCTCGTTTGTCATCATTGCCTATCAAGTCACATCAATCCCTTCGCCGCGGCAGTCTGCAACCTACCGTACTATCCCTTACCTGTTCCCCATGCTCCTATACAAAAGAAGTAGATCAATTTTAAATAATTGATCAAAAAAGTAATATCTGTATCATTCATTTTATCAAAAAGGTTATATTTTTGTACTTTATTATATTTTGATATAACTGTTGCACACACTTTCATATTTTCATGACACATCTTTAATTTCGTGAAACAAAACTGTCAATCAATGTGCACGACAGTTAAAAACCTTTAAGCTTCTTTTGCTTTAACCAACACACCTCTTCATCTTCCCACTCTTTTGTCCCCTATATAAGGATTTCAAAATCTCAGTTAAACTTTCTGGATTCTCTCTCTCTAAAAGAACTATAGGCAACCGGCAATTTACTCTCATACTTCATCTTCTCCTTCTCCATCTGTGTTCTTCACTTCTTGAGATTTACGGTATGATTTTGAAACTCTAAAGACTCCTAGATCTCTTATATTTCTAGAATCATCTAAACTCTTAAAATTATTTGTAGAAATCTCTTTGATTCTAACTTATTTTGTTTGAATGATTATTTGATTCACAGATGGCCATTAAGAAAGACATCTATGGAGGTTACATTCTCTCCGGCTTTTTCGACTCCGACGAAGGCCGTGCCATTGAAGCTCTATTCATTCTTCTTAGGAGTTATTCCTTTCGTGATGCTCGAAGGAAATGAAGACATTTATTATGAGATGGTTAATGAGTTATTCGAGAATGGTGTTGTGGATGAAAATGAGAATATTATCTCCACTTTAGCTGCTTGGTGTCCACTGTCACTTTTAGCCACGCCACCATTCTTTGTTGCCTTCCCAACCTTTCTTCCACCGGTTCATCTTCTATCTCCATGAAAGATATGATTCTTGCCTAGGCAAAGGTTCGAGATCGACCCTTCGTTGCAGGTGAAGCTAACAAGAAATTTGGTTTTGATCTTTGTTTTCTACGTTGTTCTTGATGTCGTGGACCGATGCTTCATTTGCCGGTCTGGCTCTCATCATTGTATCACCATGATACAATGGGAAGCAATCTTTGCCATCATTATTGGAGGAGAATTCAACTCGGTGTGCTTTTTCTTTACGGATTGTTTTAATTGCTTTTAAGAAATTTCGGAAGGAAAGGCCATCTACCAAGACCAACAAAGCCAAACCTTGTCATTATCGATGATTAGCCAGGGTGCTCTCGGATCCATCCCCGAGTTCTTGAAGCCTGCGAGAATCAACCCAAGTATCCTCGGTCTTCGCAAAGCTTTTGACAAGTTTGACATGATTAGAGCCATCAAAGAATCTACCGGTAAACCAACCGGTAAGCCGTCGAGCCTTCCGGGTAATCCAACCGGTAAGTCGATGAACCCGCTTTACCAAGAAAAACCGGTCGGCAAACCAACCCAAAAGAAGAAACTCTCAAGCCTGGCCAAAGGTTGCTCAATTTGCCGGTGCTCCTCCTGCTCCCAAACCTTCTTTGCCGGTAAGAGAAAACTACTTGAGTCTTCGATGATGATGATGATGATGATAAGCCTATCTCTATCATTCTTTCCCCTACCCGAGAAAGCAAAAAGCCACGGCCGAGAAAATCGGCTCCTCCCCGCTTCCAAGATATCCAAACCTATTCCAAAATCTTCCCAACAAATTGCCAAAGAAAATGCTTTGAGAGAAAGAAGGAGAATTGAAGCAGAGACTTGGGAAACTTCATACCATTCATTCCCAGACTTTTTAATCACAATTTCCTTACCGACAAAATTCCATTTAGGTCAATCATCAACCCGGCCAGGTAAGTCACCGCAAACCGATCGGAAACCCGACCTTTCACATTTACCATTACAATCTGGCTAGTCAATCCTACCTTTGAACCATCTCCCCACTGGGTATATCCTATTGAGCACTTGCCTCCTTTCCTTCGAAAGCTTTTGCAATTCCATGAGATCGGCAAAGACTCATCCCGATCGGTGACATATCGATTATGTGGATTTTGACAACATCCATGATGATAAAGGTCTCTACTATACCAAGCCATGTTTGTTGAGCGACTATGATATCTCATTGTCCGAGAGATAGTCTACTCAGATTTACAATCGGTATTTTGAGTTCTTTGCCTCCGATGTGGAATGCCATCTACTTGGCTCGGGATAGGCTCGGCGAGACATGATGGTTCGAGCGGTGTGGATTGATTTTGCCATTCTTTATAATGCTCGGGATACCTCAAGGAATCTGATCCTTATCGGCTTGGAAGATTTGAGTTACCTGGAGATGATCTTCCCTCCTTTAATCCCGAAATTGTCAACTTAGGACCTCGAAGATGGCAATTCGTGAAGAATGTAATGGATGTGGTGCAAAATACGGTGGACTTGAACGAGAGACTTTCGAGTATGGGTGATATCCCTCTTTACGACTTCTTCAACTCTATTCGAGTCCAACAAAAATAAATGGGCTACTGTTACGATGAAGAAATTGAATAAATGTTCAAGGACATTAATGGCTCACGATAATCAAGCCATTGATAGGGCGGGCGATCTGTCACAAGCTCTAGCTCTACCGACTCTAGTAATTCGGATGCGATGACGACGAATCTTTGCTTTGAGATTGATCGATCCGAGAAGATAAGTGCGACTTTACAACTCCTTTACCGATGCAACATGTAGGAGGAGGTAGTGCCGAGACTTCTCCGGTTACCGTTCTTGCTTCGGGAGGAGGAGAAGTTATTAGGCCAAGCCCTTCACGGTTGTTCAACCGATGCCTCTTACCGGTGAAATACTTCAACCGGTTAGAGAAGATTTACCGGCTTGAGCCATTTACCGGTGCTTCTCCTTTAGGTTAATCAGCCCCTTACCGTTGCATCTCTTGAACCGGTTAAGGCAATCAATGTTGATGATATCCTTCTCCAAAGAAGCCTTAGCGGCTAGCTTATTTACCGAGCAAACAGGAGAAGCTCAAGGAGAGTCAAAGAGCAACCATTGAAGAGTTGGCTACTCGAAAAACCATTCAAGCATCTCTTCTAGGTTAGTCAATCAGTAAGTCAAGTTATTCTTCCTTCCTCTTCTAGAGCCAATTCACCGGTTCAGGAGGAGGATATTGATCCCATTTTTGATGAAGACTCTCTCTCTGATTTCTATGAAGAAGAAGAAGATGTTGATTTTGATGAGAATGATCCAACAATTCCTCCTGTTTATGATGATCCTGGTATGCGTCAGAAGCATCTCATGTCCACTCTCAATTTCTATACCTCCAAAGCTTCTATTCCTCGATCTACCGATGGAATACCTTTATTTGAGGTTCATGAGAAGATCCTTAGCAAGGCGGATTCTTGAGCCCACTCCAATGCCTCCATCTATTGCCGATCAATTTCGAGGCAAAGGAGAGAAGATAGAATGTCCACTTTCATTGATGTTGTGACGAGACATGAAGGTTAGTCTTTGCTCACGAAGATACCCCTCCCTAGATATGCCAAAACTCTTTTGGGCAGGTGAGACAGAGTCGCCGGTATCGGAAAGATTAAGGTGTTGAAGCTTAAGAAGCGTCCAATTCCTCCCAAGGGCAAAGCAATCCTTCTGGCAAAGATGAGCAACAGCTTGTTTGCCGATTTCCCTTCTCCAAAACCAAACAAGAAATATCTTTCCTCTATTCAGCAACACAATCGGTTTATCGGGGGATTCATGGCGGTATGCAACATTTGCCCCCGGCCGGTTGAAAGCACACTTTCAGCAGGTGACTTCTTTATCTCAGGTATATGTCTATCAATGGGCATATTACTCAAATGCGGAGTTGAGGCTTTTAAATTGGTCTCGGTTATGTTACTAAAATGGTTGGCATATTGCACAAATGGCCCGGAACTCTGCACGTGATGAAGAAAGGCAAGCCTATACCCTGGAGCAACATTAGAGAAGCTTCATTACTTCTGCTAGCTCTTAGAGTAATTCACATTCTAAGGCGTCGGCAAGCCATCTTACCGTTGGTCCCTATTGCAGCTGAGCTCTTGGAACTTTCTTTTGCTGAGATGATGAGTTTGGAACCCTTTGATCCTCATGCTCCTGCTCCTACCTTACCGATTGCTCCTCCTGTCTCTCCCATGGAACTATTGGATGAGGAGATTGAGATCTCTCCTACCGGTGAAGTGTCTCGGTCCGTTGCAACCTCTCTTACCGACCCATTTTCTCCTCTTACCAATAGCCAAGTTGCCGATCAATTGCCTCCAGTTACCGATGCTACATTACCGGCTAGCCAACCCAGGTATCTCAATCTATTCCTTTACCGAGCCTCTCCTACCGATGATTTGAATAGGCCACTCCTTGCTTGATTTGATAGGTCTTCATAGAGCCTTGCTTGATGGTTTTGTGGAAGTTAATGCTGAGTTAGCTCGTTCTTTCATTAAGTCCAATCAGGAGGAGGATGAGAGAAGATTTGATTTATTGAAGACTGGTATTGCTTTGTCTCTTGGCAATTTCATGACCGATATAAATGCTAGAGACAACGTCATCAGAGATCTTCAGTTACAACTTGATGAGGCTCGGCAAACCAATAAAATCCTTTGTGAGCAACAACTTTCAGGCAAAGACATTCTGAACCGATCCATTGAAGAACTCAAAAGGACAGCTGAAGCCCTTAGTAGTTGTCAAGAAAGGAACCGTGATCTTGAGATGGAGTTAGCCAAAGTGAAAGCTAAAAATGAAGTGCTCCTGGTGGTTAGAGAAGAAAGGAAGAAAAGAAAAAGGGATGAGAAAGAGAAGAAGAAAGCAAAGGAATCATCCAAGAAGTCTAAAGCCTCAGATCCTCCTTCAGATGCTGCTGCTCCTTAACCGATCAAGATCCAAGCCTCTTACCGGTGCAGCTCTGAGAATGTAACCGATGATGTTTTTGTCTTTCTTTCCCTCATTCACCGGTCTACAACATAATGAGAATCTCTTATCCTTAAACTTTGTGTTTTGTTTAAGTTTCCTTTACTTTTAATTATTTTGAATATTCCAAACTACTTCTAACCGATATATCTTGCAGGTCTCATTCAAAATATTTCTCCTTTTTCAAATCTTTTATTTTTCACTTCTGTAAGCTTACTTAGGTAGCATCAAGTTGTCTCTTGACTTGGGGAATGATATATTAAATAAACAAACTCTTCATCATTTCTTTTTCTAAGTCAAGAAGATGCTAACCTAGGATGATTGGACTTAAGCAATTAGGAGGAGATTGTTAGTCAAATATATGCTTAGGCTTAGAATTGCTTAATCCCAATCATAACAAGCATTAATGAGGACCCCTAATTTAGTTAGATCAAAATAGAATTTTTCTATGTACCTTAGGATCCCTTAGTGCTCGTGCCCAGTGTTTTTGCTATGTATTTTTCTCAAGATTTGATGACTTGAAGACCTGAGAATTTCCATCAGCAATGTGTGAGTTACCGGTCAAAGCTCCTCTTACCGGTTGAGCTATCTTACCGGTTGAGTTACCGGGCCGGCACCTCTGTTACCGGTCATGTCACTTTACCGGTTAAGGCTTACTCTTCAAGCTTCCTCTCGGTTAGCGACTCGTCGACGATGCATTAATTGTTCCCAACTACCAAGCCATCAACTTTAGCTAAAGTTGGTAAAGCAAGCATGCTGACATGACATCTCTGCAGCAAATCAGTACCTTCTTTGAGAATGTCAAGTAACCAGTACTCACAGAGCCCCATCTATCTCTGGAAATCCTCTCTATCCAAATCTCAGGCATTTAATGCAAGGATCTTCCCATTTAATGCTGCTCGCCACCCAAGTCATCATTGCAACCTCTTCAAAGACAACGGCTCCTTTTCAAAGTTCACTATAAATAGCTTTCCTGGAGCATTGAAGAAGGTTGGTGCATTTATGATTCTTGAGAGTGAGTTGCTTTGAACTACCAACCTGCACATTCTCTAGTTCAAGGCATTCAAAGCAAGTCCCTTTATTCACTAGACATCTCGGCGAGGACTTATACACCGGCACCTCAATCAATTACGTAGTGTTCCTCCATTAGACTACTTATGGAACACATTGATTGATTCACACACAACACCCTAGAGAAATCGGCTCGGCTTGTGAGCACATCTCTAGAAAACACCAGGTCTTTGTTGTAGCACGACCCATTAGTGGTCACCTCTAGTTTGGCGGCCTTTCAATCATTGGCTTGCAACTTGTAATAGGTAGAATCCATTAATAAAGTAGTGCACCTTCACAAATCCAAGTTACGACCAAACTTGGTAGAGGACGTAGCAGTTATTTAACACTGCGTTTATGAATCTCTTCAAACAATGTGTCATTTATTGCTTTGTTTGTTTTCTGTTGTGTAGTTGTAATCAGTTGATAATCTCTCAACTGGTCACAACCTATTGACTTCACTTACTGCTCATTTCGTTTGTCTTACTTGGAAATAATTTTTGTCTTGCCTTGCATGATATTTTGTCTTACCGGTTTGCCTTTCCTCTAAACTGAAAACTTAATTTCGCTGTTCAAAATCATTTATCGGTGAGCTAGAGTTTTTCAAAACAAGTTTTTAGCAAAAAGTTTTAACAGGCTATTCACCCTCCCTCTAGCCTGATTCCTACCATTTGGGACCTAACAGTTGTGTATCCAAGGTCTCCCCAAAATGACATTGTACGAGGAGGAGCACTCGATCACGCAGAATCTTTCCATAGCATTCATACCCTCCAAATAGATGGGCAACTTGATCTCCCCGACTGTTTGCTTTATCTCCCCGCTGAACCCTACCAGCACGGATGAATTCTTCACAACTTCAGACAAAGGAATACCCATATCTTCAAGAGCATGAGTGAAAATTATGTTGACTGAGCTCCCGCCATCAATAAGGATTCTCTTGACCACACAGTTGGCAATCTGCACTTGAACAACTAGACCATCATGATGAGGATCCAACGTGTTGTCCTTATCTTCATCTTCAAAGGAAATAACATGACCATCTGTGAAGTCCCGGCATCTTGAAGGCAATTCTGAGTGATCCTCCTTGGAACTTTTGGCATGACGCTTGGCTGCAGAGTAAGTTGTTCCACAAATATGAGATCCACCTGAAATGACATTTACCACCTTGGTAGCCAGAGGCAGTGCAACTTTCTCGGGTCTGGACTGCTCCCCTGAATCAGGCTCTTTAGACTCAGTTCTGACCCTCTTCTTGCCCAGCAAATCCTTAAGAAGACCCTTGGACAATAAGTGAGCGATTTCCTTCCTCAAGGCAAAACAATTCTCGGTAGTATGCCCAAAATCCTCATGAAATGCGCACCACTTGGACTTGTCCTTCCAAGTTGTAGACTGGTCATTCTTCTTGGGCCACCTTGCTTTATCTCCAAGATTTCCCATGGCGCACAAGATTCCTGCAATATCCACAGAAAAGCAGTATTCAGAAATTTTTGGATAATCATTATCATCTTTCTCTTGATCATCATCTATAACATGAATTCTAGAAGATTCAGATTTAACAGGGGGTTTGCCCCTGTTGGACTTATAGTGATGGGAATCCGATTTTCTGTCAGAAGGCTCAAATAGAGGAGTAGGAGTCCTCCCAGTTGACTTCCCCATCGCCAAGCTATCTTCCTCCAATCTGATGAAAGGCAAGGCCCTGGTTCTGATTTCTTCAAGTTGTTTCGCAGGGGTCATCACCAACTCGTTGTAGAACAATGAGCTCTTCTTCAAGCCTATGCGGAATGCTTCCGTAGCGGTGGACACATCCAAGTTGGGTATAGTTACTGCCTCTTTGTTAAACCTGTGCAAATACTCTTTAAGATTTTCGTTAGGCTGTTGCACAATTCTATAGAGATCACTAGTCAACTTGTCAAATGCCCTATTGCATGAAAATTGGTTAATGAACATATTAACAAGTTGAGCATAAGATGAAATAGAGTTTAGAGGGAGCCCTGTTAGCCATTTTAAGGCTGGTCCTGACAAAGTAGAGCCAAAGCCCCTGCAAAAACACGCTTCTTTAAACATAGGGGGGATACTTATGATATCCATTTGATTCCTGATACAACAACACATGCTCTGCGGGGTCGGTGCTTCCATCATACTTCTTCATGTGAGGGAGCGAGAATTTCTTTGGGATCTCCACACTAGCTATTCTTTGGAGACAAAACGAGATTCATTATAGCATGTTGGAGAAACTTGGTGGTACGGCATGTTGACTCAGGGTATGCTTGAAGCAAATCCTTGATAGTGCGCATTTCCATAACAAGTTGACTCTGCAAAAAGAGGATTGTTATTAAACCGAGATGCGAAGTATCAAAAGCATTAAAGAAACTCCTGCTTGCCCATTGGGAGTGTAGCATAGGTGTAGCAAGATGACGGCGCGAGGTTGGCCGAGGCTGGTATCTTTGAATCTCGGTTGTTCGATTGGAATGGACGCCACGATCGTGCTCTCTCGCCGGCAAGGTATTAGTCATAGGAATATCCCCGACGTGGCTTGGTCCCGTACCGCACCAAACAAAGATCTAGGAAGTAAAGGTGAAAATGGAGTAGATACTTGAGTTTCAACTTGCCTCCCTTTACGCAGCTATCGTGGCGCCGAATATCATGGCATTCGTATGCTCCCCGGCCATCCAACCGATCGCCTATTTTCTTCAACATGTCCGCCATGTTGGACATTATCTCCAAATTGACGGCTTACGCACTTGGAGGAGGGTTGCCTTGGGCATTGGAAACAGGAAGTGGACGACTCCCAGCCTTGACCGCGGACGACGGATTAGCCATTTCTACTTGAATAATCAAAGTTTCCCACGGACGGCGCCAAATTGTTTTGGTCAAATTTCAACAAGTATATTTCGAAGGAATGAAAAATGACTAAAGTGATAAGAATCTAGGTATAATGATTATCAAGTTGAATGGAGACGGACACAAGATGTTTGTTGACTAGGGAAAGCCCTTGAACAACTTGTTCGCCGGCATAAAATCCCGGAAGGATTTGGTACCTGCCTTGACCGTAAGATTACTATGTGTTCTTGATGATTACAATGCTAAGAGCGTATTCAAAGGGAGCTTAGGCTAGAGTGAACGTGTGTGAAAATACAGTGTGTGTTTCCCTTTTATACCTCAAATAAAACTAATTTAACAAAAAGAAAAGATGGTCCTCAAAATTCGGGATTAAGGCTGATCTTGTGGAGATATATCCGCATCTGTTTGTTGAGGAGAAGATAAGGATCCGTTCTTTGAGGAAACGTGGTTGAATCGAGTCTTCGCCTCCTTTGGCACATTCCACCCAAAAAATAGGACCAACGTAACAAAGAGCTCAACCCTGCAAATAACCAAGATGTAAAATAGGACAACTCAAGTTGTTAGTACCAAGTTGTGGTATGCAAGTTGTAAACATGTTGGCCGAAAATGTAGGGCCAATATATATATATATATATATATATATATATATATATATATATATATATATATATATATATATATATATATATATATATATATATATATATATATATATATATATATATATATATATATATATATATAATGTTTAAAAGAAAGGAATTATGTCCGATAAGTTCTAAAAAAGTTTCATAATGTCCGATAAGTCCCTTCCCCATGTTGTATTATGATGTTGTATTATGTTTCGAAAATACAAGATCAATTAAGGCCATAATACTGCATTCCGGCGGCCGCCGGTGACCGGAGTCCGAAGCCCATGGACCGGCGACCAGATTCCGACCTCCGGCGACAGGATTCCGGCGATCGGCTGCGGATTTCGGCCAAAATTTCCGGATTCCGATGAAAATTGACCGGATTCCGACGAAAATTGACCGGAATCCGGCATGCAACGATAGTAGATGGCGGCGGCGGAGCTGGGCTGTGGCGGAGGCGGTGGTGCGGATGTTATACATAATACAACATGAGAACTTATGGGACATTTTAATACAATGAGGAACTTAGTAGAAAGTGATTTGTTCCAAAAGAAATTTATGGGGCAAATTCCCTAAAAGAAAACGGGCATTTTTTTTCAAAATATTAATATAAATTTAATGAAAAATTGAACTCTTACTAATATTTAATGAATATGATAATTACTTACCAAACAATTGTTTTTTAAACAATAAAAAAGACATGGTAGTTTTTTTTAAAAGGTCAAATGTGCAAGCGCTCAGCTTGCGAATCGAACACATGACATTAAGGAGGTTAGTTACTTATTTTACAGCTTTCCACCTTGACAACAACAGAAAAGTGTCTATTTCGTTTTTTTTTCAAAAAACAAACAATAGATATTTGTATTAATGAAGATTAATAAGATGACAATTCACAACTATTAGAGGCTTATCCCAAATATAATTCACCATAGAATTCGCAAAACATTTTACAAGCATTAATAAAAAAGAAGAAACGAAAGCAAACAATAAGTTACATGCACCTATGATAGGGGTGTGCAAACTCGTTCATCGGCCCGCAAAGTCCTGCTCGCAAGGCCCGCGTCCGCAATGTTTTCAATTCTACTGGGCTTAACAGCTTGAAGGGCCGCAGGCTCGGGCTGAAATCGGGCTCTTATTGTTCTACAGCTCGTTACGCCCGGCCCAGCTCTTTCAAAACTACGTCGTTTTGTAATTTTACTTCCCTTGTTGACTAGAAATTTTACTTCCCTCATTGCAACATGTATTAGGAATGATGCACATGGTGTAACTTTGATTACAACTTGAATTTTTTTTTTATTCGTTATGAATTAATGGGCTGAAAATAATTTATATGGCAATTATTTTGTATGACAATTCTTTTGATCTTGAATACTTGGGCTCCAAAAACTCCATGGCAAAATGATAAAGTGGTAATGGATTGATGGGCTAAAAATAATTTAAAGCCCAAAATATAATAGGTATAAAATTTTTAAAATACAACATTTAATTTGTAAGGCCGTCAAGCCCGAGTCCGCTCAATGCCCGTTTAAAGCCCGCAAAAGCCCGTTAATTTGAGCCCACATGAAGCCCGCTATGTTGGACTCTTGAAATTGAAGCCCGCAACCAAATGAGCCCATACCGGGCTTTGCCAAAACCCACGGGGTTTAGGCCCGTGCACACCCCTATAATACTTCCAAATTCATCGAGCCCAATAAAATTTGATATCATAAACTTAGTATAAGTAGCATTATAAACGTCAAATATATCCCAAATCAAACTCTTGCTATTGATATCACCAGAGTCAAATATCCTTTAAACGCATTTACCAGTAATGACTTAAGACGCGCAAATGCTTCTCCTAGATATTCTCGGACACTGCCCAATCTTGGCATTCACAAAATCCTCACATGGATAATATTTGGCGTTAAGACCATTAGAAATTAAAATATTTGAATTGGCAACAAATATTCGACCAATCATCACAAGTATTACAACAAGAAAAAATATAACCATCGTACAAATACAAAGGCTCTCAAGGCAAGGGCTCTCGACAAAATAAAAAAATTATATTATGCAATATAAATAAAAGAAACTAGACCAAAACGAAAAAGAAATATAAAATGAAATTAAGCACCTGATATGTCGAGAGAGATGGTGATTTTCAATCTATTTTTCGGAAGTAATGAAATTCTCGACAATAATCGATTAAGCTTACTAAAATTCTAATTAAAATAAATAATAAACAAATCTAAAAAGTAATTCCTAATTTTGCATTTATTAATTGAAAATTAATAAATGCAAAATTTGAGATTTAATAGATTAATCAAAACAAAAGAAGAATGGGAGGAAAATCTAATGAAGATGATGAAGAACATAGAAGAAACGAAATACAATAGTTTTGAAAAACCATAGTTAATTGTATATTTTTTTAATAATATTCAAGTGTTGTGATTATAGAATAGTGAACAAATACGTTGAGTTTTATTGATAGTCTGATTCTCCTTATATACATGGGTGAGCCCTATTCTACGAGTATCACAATCCCTAAGATCACGGTAAATCAAATCAATCATACATGTGATACACCTACCATATCTATACAAATTCTATCACCTTCCATATCTATACAAATCCTATCTTAATTATACAACTAATATTTACTTGGCAGGCACACCAAGATTTGCCAATTAAGGGTACCCGCCAATACTCACCCTCAAGTTGGAGCGTGTAGATCTCGAACGCCCAACTTGGAAAGAAAATCCCAAAGTTGTTGTCGACCAAGACTTTTAGTCAAAATATCATCTAGTTGACGAGTTGTATGGACATACGAGGTGGTGATATTCCCGGAACGAAGCTCATTTCGAACAAAATGGCAGTCGATCTCAATGTGTTTGGTTCGTTCATGGAAAACTGGATTGGCCGCAATGTGCATGGCGGACTTGCTATCACAATGAATACGCATAGATTGGTATGAGTGATACCGAAAGAGAGTAGCGAGGCCTTTCAACCATTTTAGTTCACAAGTGGCGGCGGCAAGAGAACGGTACTCGGCTTCGCCAGAAGATCGGGAGACAGGTTTGTTGTTTCTTTGTTTTCCAAGCAATCGGAGAATTGCCCCGGAAAAACCAAGTATCCGGTTAACGAGCGTCGAGTAAGAGGACAACTTGCCCAGTCGAGTCACAATAAGCGAGAGCTGGAGATCACAATCAGACCGCGACAAAATTCCTTGGCCGGATGGCCTTTCGGATATCGAACAACGCGTAGAGGCGGCCGTCCAATGATCCGGTCGTGGTGCTTGCATAAGGCGAGCAAGTACATGGCTTTGTGCAACTTAACTCAGGACGGGTAATTGTCAAATAAATTAACCGACCAACTATCCTTCTATACTTCTCGGGATCTTTCAACAATGAGCTAGTAGACAATGCCAACTGATGATTTTGTTCCAGTGGAAGAGCAGACGGTTTGGATCCTATCAATCCTACCTCGGATATAATGTCCAAGGCATACTTACGTTGGCATAAAAACAACCCATCTCTTCCGTGGGCCACTTCAATGCCCAAAAAATATTTCAACGCTCCGAGGTCCTTCATATGAAAACATTCGCCCAAATATTGCTTGAACACACTGATGGTGGTGCTATCATTGCCACCAATAATTAAATCGTCAACATAAACAAGAACACATAAAATAATATCCTCCCGTTTGTAGGTGAATAGAGAGTGATCTGAACCGGACTGGATGAATCCATATTTTTTAAGAGCAGTCATTAACTTAGAAAACCAGCACCTCGGAGCTTGTCACAGTCCATATAAGGACTTCCGAAGTTTGCATACTTGTCCAGAAGAAGCATTAAAATCGGGAGGTAACTTCATATACACCTCCTCATGGAGATCTCCGTGAAGGAAGGCGTTGTGTACGTCCATTTGAGAGAGTTCCCAATTTCGAGCAGCCGCTATAGCCAGAAAAGTTCGTACGGTAACCATCTTGGCTACGGGAGCAAATGTCTCGTTGTAGTCAAGACCTTCCACTTGTCTGTTTCCAAGAATGACTAGACGTGCCTTGTATCGCTCAACAGATCCATCAGAACAATACTTAATCTTATATACCCATTTGCAACCGATGGCTCGCTTTCCTGATGGCAGTTTGCACACGGTCCAAGTACCATTATTTTCGAGTGCATCAATTTCCTTCCTCATTGCATCTTGCCATCTCTTGTCTTTGGCAGCCTCGGAGTAGGAAGAGGGTTCATTTCTGAAGTGACGGCGGCGAAAAGCACAATTCTTGGCAGTAAAACGTTTACATGTTACATAATTAGTTATGGGATAACGAGTACCTGAGGATTTTGTGGTATGAGTGACAGCAGCGGAGGGGCCAGATGTACACCGTACAATATGCATAACATAGTCTGAAATCGGGGGGGGTTGTCTTTGTCGTTGTCCACGTCCATATTCAGGTTCCACACATTGCTCATCACTGTTGAATGTCTCGTTGGAGTGTCTGCTTGTGTCCTCATTCTCAATCTCACTCCCCACAGGTTTGTAATATTCTCGGCCAAAGCTGGTCCATTATTTATGTCGGGCATCTCGTCGATGTCATCTTCAATTCCATAACAAATGTCTACATCGGTGCTTATCTTTGGAGGTGGGAGTATCCATTTTGCTATTCATGCTTGCCATCTTGAAATGGAAAAGCGGTCTCAAAGAAGACCACATCTCGTGACACAAAAATTCCTTTGAATTCAAGTCATATACTCGCCATCCTTTTTGTCAGCGGGGGTAGCCAACGAACACACACTTTCTACCACGTTCACCAAACTTATCCTTATCTCGCCGTTGCTTATGTGCATAACACAAGCATCCAAAATACCTTGAGCATGTCAAGAACAGGAGGTTTATTATGAAGAATTTCATATGGACATTTACCTTCAAGCAGCGGAGTTGGGGTACGCTTGATAAGATGACATGCTGCCAATACACATTCCCCCCAGAACGTGATAGGAAGGTGGGCTTGAAATCGTAATGCACGAGCAACATTCAGAATGTGCCCGTGTTTCCGCTCAACCCGCCCATTTTGTTGTGGTGTACCTATACAAGATGTTTCCAACAAGATTCCATTTTCAAGAAAATAAGACTTTAAGGGCCGGAGTTCGGTTCCATTATCACTACGAATTAGTTTCACATGCTTTCCAAATTGTCTAGCAGTCAGGGCACAAAAATTCTTAATTAGCTGTGGTACCTCAGTTTTTTCAAGAAGCAAGTAAACCCACACGGCACGAGAATGATCATCGACAATTGTTAAGAAATAAGTAGCACCACATGAAGAACGTGTGCGATAACTTTCCCAAAGATCCACGTGAATTAATTCAAAACAATCGTTTGCCCTATTCTTGCTATTAGAAAAACTGACTCTAGTTTGCTTTGCTCGGAAACAAGCATCACAAGCTTGCCTACTATGACTGATTCTAGAACTGCCTAAAGAAGGAATAAAATCTAACATCTTGTGCGAATGATGACCCAACCTCTTGTGCCACAAATCACGAGCATCACCCACATCGGCTTTGTTTGCTTGTTCAATGCATACTGCTCGGAAATGATAGACCCCGTTCTGCTGTTCACCCACACCAATCAAAGTCCTCGTGGTTTGGTCTTGTATCACGCATAACTGATTAGCAAAAGTAACAATGCAATCTAACTGTCTTACAAGCTGAGATATCGAAATTAGCGTGCAATGCATTTTAGGAACAAATAAAACATTGGTAATATAAGTGTTTTAGCCAAGACACAGGGAACCCTTCTTCACCGCCGGAGTGCTTTCTCCATTTGGCATCCTGACTAAGCAAGGTGCTATTGCAGTCACATTGCTAAGAAGATTAATGTTTCCCGTCATATGGTGTGAAGCTCCTGTGTCAAGCAACCAACTACAATTCTTACCAGCAAGTTTCTCTATTTTGTCGCTGTTCAGAATATTTCTGAGTGTTGCCAATTGCTCACTGTTTAGTCCTAGCAAGTTGCCGCTGTTTACTGCCTCGGCTAAATTCCCATCACCACGGATTTCTACAGCATTAACCAGCGGTGTTTGTGCTCGTGTGTCTCCCCGATCTCGTCCACTAATATTATTTGAGTTCCCTTTTCCTCGACCAGCTCCTTTCACCCAAGTCTGCGTCTTTTCGCCCCACCATTCCGGATAGCCAATTAGCTTAAAACACTCTTTGGCTTCATGCCCACTTTTCTTACAGTAAGTGCAGGTCATATTTTTGTCACGCACAGGGCCACCAGCAGTCTTCATTCCTTGTCCAACTTTGGCTGCAAAGGCCACGGCTTCTCCATTATCCTTCGATTTTGCTATATCCCGGAGCCGTTCTTCTCTCACGACCATGGAATATGCACGCATCAGGTTTGGAATGGGCTCCATATTCAGAATGCTTGATCAAACTGTTTCAAACGTTGCGTCGTCCAATCCCATCAAGAATTGATGAAGTCGTTCGGCTTCTTCACCAATTCGGCTGTGATCCCAAACTTGCATCCCTTGCATTTACACGACGGAATAGGCTCGTAATTGGCCAGTTCGTCTCACATCATCTTCAATTTTCCATAATATGAAACCACTGTGTGTCCGGCCTGCTTGCAATTGGCAATGTCCAATTTCAGCTGTTGTATTCTTGGCCCATTCCCTACAGAAAATCTTTCTCTGAGATCGTCCGATAATTCCTTCACCGTATCTGCATATGTCACAGTAGAACGTAAGCTTGGTTCTACTGTGTTGAATATCCATGCAACAACCATGGAATTTACCATCCACCAATCATCAATTTCGGGTGCATCTTCACTTGGTTGAGTCACCGTTAAGTCCACAAAACCAAGCTTTAGCTTAGCTCCTGAGCGCTGCCCGCGTGGATCGTGCCCATTCATCATAGTTCATACCCTTCAACTGGATATGAGAAATTATCATGCCCGGGTTGTCAGACGGATGAAGGTAGTACGGAGATACCATCGCCGCATCCTTCCCCGAACTGCCCATAGCTTTCTCAGTGTTTTCGACCATTATAATTTTAGGGTTTGTATCGTAATTGCTCTGATACCATGAACAAATACGTTGAGTTTTATTGATAGTCTGATTCTCCTTATATACGTGGGTGAGCCCTATTCTACGAGATCTCTTCTCATCACAATCCCTAAGATCACGGTAAATCAAATCAATCATACATGTGATACACCTACCATATCTATACAAATCCTATCACCTTCCATATCTATACAAATTCTACCTTAATTATACAACTAATATTTACTTGGCAGGCACACCAAGATTTGCTAATTAAGGGTACCCGCCAATAAATAGTAAACCATGAAAGAAAGTGGGGTATAAAATAACAAGTGGTAGTTGTCGTGAGTATTACAAGCGAGTCTATAAAAATATTAAAAAGTATTTTGAAAGTTTGTAATTTTGGTATACAAAAAAGTAGATTTTTTAAGATTAAGATGGAATAAATAGAGTATACATAGCTAAATTCATAATTTTATGTTGATATAGGAATTAAGAAAAAATGTATAATTGTTGTTGTTAGTATGAAAATTGAATCAGAAACGAGAAGGTGGGTAAGGAATAAGAGTTTTCAATCCTCAAGTGCCGATTTTTAGTTAAATAAAAAAATTTAGTATATTTTTTTATGCTATAAATATGTAATAAATTATTTGAGTTTTTACCAAAAACTCCCTCAAAAAATACAATTTATAAAAAACCCACGTAAGTTATGATTTTACAAAAAACTCCTTTTGCCAAAAACGAAATTTACAAAAAAAGACAAAAAAAAAAGAGGCTACCAACTAAGGGATTATAACTTTTCATAATTCATCTGAAGCTCTGTATTTATCAGTTATAACTTACATTTATCAGTTGTTTAACTGATAAATATTATTAGTTGTTTTGGTTAAAATAACTGATAAATTATCAGTTATTTTGAAAAATTTTTGCACTTATTATTTGATTAAATAACTGATAAATGTATTTATCAGTTAAACAATCGATAAATACCAAGTTGAACAACTGATAAATACGGCGGTTTTGTAAGAATTATACTCCCTCCGTTCCAAAATGTTTGTCCCATTTGACTTTTTTGTTGAACTTTGACCACAAATTTATGAGAGATTAATCATGTTCATGAAATTCTAAAAGTTGTTATTGATAATATTATTAATGGTGAATCAATAGAAATTTTTAGAATTTCATGAACATAATTAAATTGTCATATATTTGTGGTCAAAATTCAGCAAAAAAGTCAAATAGAACAAACATTTTGGGACGGAGGGAGTAAAAAATTATAATTTATTCATTGGTAGCGCGTATATATTTTTGCCAATTCAATATATCAAAGAGTTTTTTTTTGTTTTTTGTAATTCAAAGAGTTTTTTTGTTAGTTTTCAACTTGTTTTTTTTTTTTTGTTTTGTAAAAATCATCTTTCAAAAGAGTTTTTGGTAAATGTTTCTAAATTATTTAATGTTTAAAAAATTGACAAATTAATGAATACACACTATAGAAATATAGGGAGTATTGTCTTAATTTACAAAAGTAACAGGGGTGCGAGTGTAAACAAATCATCCTAATCCCACACCATGGAGTTCTGACTTTTTTGAGCCCTGCGGTTGCGGCAGCTAAAAACCCATCAAACAAACCGCAGCACAATTCTCTCGCTCTCTCTCTCTCTCTCCACTTTGAGAGAGACGAAGATTTGTCTGATTCTGGACAACAACAAATTTTCGTTTCATCCATTTTTCGATCTCCAAACCGTAAGTCCCCCGAATTTCTACCTCCAATTTCGATAGTCAACCGAACATGATTCCTAATTGTATCTGGATTTTTGAAATTTCGATTACAATTGCTGTTATTGACTTGATTTCATGTAGGATTTGGGTTTGAAGTCTTTTTGTGTTTTAATTTATGTTATTTTTATTATCATCATTATTTTACTTAGATTTTTTGATTTTCTGCTCTGGCAATTCAACTATCTTTAAGCATGTATCTACATTGTTTAACTGTATAAGGATGAAATGGATCTGACTCACTCCATAGTTTTTTTTTTTTGTTCCAGCTAAATGCGTGTCTACTATAACTTTCAATTTACACAAGTACATTGGAGCAGTGGGGGAAGTCAAGATTTTTGTAGAATATCATGATGTAATACCTAGATTTAATTAAATGGGGGTGGGGGCAAACGTAAAATTTAGGGTTATTTTTTCTAGATCAAAAGGGGGGGGGGCAAAGAACATCTTTTCATGGCAATTTTTGTATTTTTATTTTTTTTGAAAATTTACTTGTACTTATTTGGTACATTTTCAAAAGTAAAGGGGAACAATTGCCCCCTTAATACCAAGCCATGGCTCTTCCCCTGCATTGGAGTTAAGAAACTCTCAAATCAGCATAATTTAGTTTTATTTGGTCTAAATAAACATTAGAGGAAAAGACTACTAGCACTCCCATTCATGCCATAGCATCCTTACACGAGTAGGAGTTTAAGTTGTGTGCTATTGCCTTTTGGTTTAGAGACTCATTATTTTATTGAGTTTGTTTTGTTGCTAAAAGACTTTGTTTCCATCCTTAAATGCTTCATGGAAAATTATCATGAAACATACATTAATACTCCCTCCATCCCAAAATAAATGTACAAATTTTCAAAACAGTTGTCCCAAAATGAATGTCACATTTTTGATAAGTTACTAATTCTCCCTCATCATATAACAAATTCTAATTCACCCTTATAGTTATACTCATGATGCAATATGATGAGAATTAAGAGTTTGTACGTACTTGTGTTGCCAAACATGCTTAAGTTTAATCTTTTTCTAATGTCCCTCAAGGTGAAATTTTGACGGAGGGAGTGGTATTTTCTGTTTCAGAACTATCCTCACGATACCAAAGCTTGTGAATGGGTGGTCATAGTGATAAAATTTACGAATATAAAATCAACTTTTAAAATATAAGCAGGCCATCAAACTATAAGGCATCACAAAGGAATCATATAGATAAATGCAACAAGCAATGACCAAAATAATCTAAAGATGAGAAGACAAATATCTCACCAAGTTATATTCAGCCATTTCCTGCTTGATTGAATGGTTTATAGCTTTGGTCGGCATAACTAGTTTTTTATAAATGAACATTTGAAAACATCGGCCAGGGGGCCTAAATATTTGTAGAGCCATTTAACCCACAAGTTAGATACTTAAAGTCTGAAAGGAACATATCATCTACACTACATCAAACCAAAGTGCTCTACAGGATGCTGGGTGTCTTTCAAGAGAACACTTAATTTGAATCCATGCTCGATTTTTTTCATTTCAATTACAAGATCGTACCCAATATACTTGCCAAAGTACGCAAGGATTTGAGTACCAGAACGGATTGCAATGACAAGAAAAGAGTGAACTTAGCGATTTATCATCTGACACTGAAATCCTCGTGTGTTTTGGCACGTATACTGGATATGTGTTCTATTGAAAGACACCCAACAATTCATAGAGCAATTAATGTCAGATTTTAAGGGGATCATACGTGTCTATCTGACTTTCAAAATCCAACTTGTGGATTAAATGGCTTGATATATTCTTTGGTGCCCTTTGGTCGTGTTTTCAAATGCTCAACTATGGAAACTATGCCTACCAAAGCTATATATCGCCCAATCAAGCAGGAAATGGCTGAATTTAACTTTGTTAGATATTTTTCTTCTCATCGTTAGATTATTTTGGTCATTGCTTCTTGCATTTATCTAGATGCTTCCTTCGTGATACCTCGAAGTCTGATGGCCTGCTTACAGCTTTTAATTATTTCTTTTATTGCGGTAATAACCTTGTAAAGTTTGAATTTACCCACTTTTTTCTGTTGAGTGTCCATTCTTTGAAGTCTCTAAATGGATATTTGTCTACTCTATGCTCATTGGATGGAAAGTGGTTATGTGATTTTTACATACTTACTCCTAAGGAGTACTTTTTATGTCTGGTACTAGCTTATTGAAATCATAAATGGATTATACGTATCTCTTAAAAAGTGCTTGGTTAAATAGGAAAATAAGGTCTAAAAGACAAATTTTATTCCATGTTAGTGTTCCTTAATCCCCAAATTATTTTAATCCCCAAATTATTTTGGGACTAAGGCTTTGTTGTTGTTGTTAGTGTTCCTTAATCTCCGAACAAATGCGATAAATACTAATCGTAACTTCAGATAGGCACCGGATATTGATATCCCATGGAATTTATGTGCAGGTGACTGATCATTAACACAAATTATAAACAAAAGGTTCTCATGGGTGTGTCAGAAGAAAACAGTTCACTGTTCCCAATTTTCATTTTGACAATGATTGCGCTACCTTTAGTGCCTTATACTATACTCAAGTTATGTCGTGCTGCTTCAAAGAAGGCAAAGAGCATCAACTGCCAGTGCGCAGTTTGCTTTCGCTCAGGAAAATACCGAAAATCAATCTTTCATAAGGTTTCCTTCTATTGCTGGTTATGGTATTCTTTGTCCTATTGAATATTCTCGTCAATTCTTAATCTGCTTAACTTTGGTCTCTAAATTCAATGTTGCAGATCTCAAATGTCTCAACATGCAGTAATTTGACGTTGGTGCTGATGTGGGTCATGATGGCTGTTCTAGTGTACTACATTAAAAATATAAGTCGTGAGGTAAGTATTTTGTAGGTATTATATCAGATGGACAATATGATAATTTGACCCATTCCAGTGAGGAATTATTTTTGTTATTACTTTTCCCCTTCTGCAGATTGAGGTATTTGAGCCATTCAGTATTCTTGGCTTAGAACCTGGAGCATCTGATGCAGAAATAAAGAAGGCATACAGGAAAGCTTCTATTCTATATCACCCTGATAAAAATCCAGATCCAGGTTGAAAATGTGTCAATCTTGCGTAATGCATTCGAGTTTATCTGATGACTTTGTAACAGTAACTTTCTTAATGTGCTTTTGCTTAAATCCAGAGGCCAATAAGTATTTTGTGGAAAAAATTTCAAAGGCTTATCAAGCTCTCACTGACCCAATTTCCCGTGAAAATTATGAAAAGTATGGTCATCCTGATGGTAGACAGGTACTCCTTGATCTTGTTTTCACCTTCATTTGGAAAAGTGTTGGCTATATTGATATTTTGAATACTTTTGTAACTGTTAACTGCTGATGCTATGTTGTATTGCAGGGGTTTCAAATGGGAATAGCTCTTCCGCAGTTTCTGCTCAATATAGACGGTGCATCTGGTGGGATACTCTTACTCTGGATAGTTGGGGTCTGTATTCTACTGCCATTGGTGATAGCTGTTGTATACTTGTCGAGATCTTCAAAATATACTGGAAATTTTGTCATGCATCAAACGCTGTCAGCTTATTATTACTTCATGAAACCTTCATTGGCTCCAAGGTGCGATGCTTATTTCTTTGTAGATGGATAGTAACAGTCATTCTAATGAGTTGTTATTCCTTGGAGTTTAAGACCCAGTAATATATATGTATATGTGTGTATGTGTGTGTGTGTGTGTGTGCATATGTATATGTATATTATTTTCTTATGATATTCACAGGTGTAAGCATAATTACAAACTTCTTGCCTATATGAATAGCGGGACATGTCAGCCACTATTTTGATATTTGTGAGAAGAGATTGTTGCTTGATTGTTGAGCATGCATGACCTATGTTGCAATTGAAATGGAAAAAATTCATAGATTATTAAAATCGCTCAACTCCCCCCCCCCCACTCCAAAGATATAGAGAGAGAGAGAGAGAGAGAGAGAGAGAGAGAGAGAGAGAGAGAGAAGAAAGTAACACTAATAATACTCCCTCCGTCCCAATTTAAACCTCAAAAAAATTTGGGCTAAAGTATCAAGGAGGGGATGTTTTTATTATATTATATAGAAAGTGGGGTAGGGTGTCGTGATTATAGAAAGTGGATAGGAGAGAGAAAGTGTAGTAAAGAATAGTTAGTGGATAGTTGTTGTGAGTATGACATGTGGGGCCCATTGAATAAAGAAGTATTATAACCTTTCCATTTTGGGATTTTGAAGTTTAAAATGGGATACCCTTTTGGGAAATTTTTGAAGTTTAAATTGGGACGGAGGGAATATATGAGATAGAGACCAAAATAACTATTCAGGTTCGTACAAAAGCCCGTGGAAATTCATTCATCGCGTGTCCATTCCTCATATTCACAGGTGTAAGCATAATTACAAACTTCTTGCCTATATGAATAGCGGGACATATGTCAGCCACTATTTTGATATTTGTGAGAAGATATTGTTGCTTGATTGTTGAGCATGCATGACCTATGCTGCAATTGAAATGGAAAAAAAATCATAGATTGTTAAAATCGCTTAACAACCCCCCCCCCCCTCACTCCAAAAAGAGAGAGAGAGAGAGAGGGAGAGAGAGAGAGAGAGAGAGAAGAAAGTAACACTAATAATACTCCCTCCGACCCAATTTAAACCTCAAAAAAATTTGGGCTAAAGTATCAAGGAGGGGATGTTTTTATTATATTATATAGAAAGTGAGGTAGGGTGTTTTTTTTTTTTTGATACCCAGGTTTCCTAGCTTCGCCGGACTAAGTCCTGGACCACCAACCACCGGCCCCTCAGTGACTGACGGAGGTAAACCGCGGGATATGCCCGAGATTGTCAGGGTGGCAACACTCCTTATACTCCTGGCCCCAAGGGAACCCTCCTACATGGCGCTTACATCACTCTTACATCACTAATTAATTGGCTGCTCCAGCCAAGATTCGAACTTCCCACGCTGAGGTTGCAAGCCAAAAAATGCTGCTTCCTTTACCACTCGGCTGTGCCCCGGGGGGCAAGTGAGGTAGGGTGTTGTGATTATAAAAAGTGGATAGGAGAGAGAAAATATGGTAAAGAATAGTTAGTGGATAGTTGTTGTGAGTATGACATGTGGGGCCTATTGAATAAAGAAGTATTATAACGTTTCCATTTTGGGATTTTGAAGTTTAAAATGGGATACCCTTTTGGGAATTTTTGAAGTTTAAATTGGGACGGAGGGAATATATGAGACAGAGACCAAAATAACTATTCAGGTTCGTACAAAAGCCCGTGGAAATTCATTCATCGCGTGTCCATTCCTCATATTCGGTTAAAGGTTGGTAATGGGGCTAAGATTCATTTTTGGGAAGACACTTGGACAGGTAATTCTCCTTTACGGGACCTTTATCCTCGTTTATATTGTCTTTCGTCATTACATTGGGCCCCTATTGTTGATTTCCAAGTGTCTGGGGAGAGGGGTGATGATATTTCTTGGAATTTCCAGTTCTTTCGTAATCTTAATGATAGAGAAGTTGTTGTGTTGCCCTTCTTTCTTCTTTAGCCCATGTTCATATGTCTAATAACATCGTTTTTCGTGTCTGGTATTTAGAGGGCTCTTGAAATTATTCTCGTAAATCCTTTTTAAATTTCTTAATCCGTAGTCCTACTCCACCTCCCTTTCCTATCTCGTCGTATATTTGGAAATCAAAGTCTCCTTTCAAGATTCGAGCATTTATGTGGATTCTGGTTCTTAATTAACTCAATACAAATGATAAGTTGCAGATTCGTAGGCCAGCTAAATGTCTTTCACCAAATTGATGCGTGATGCAGGGAGTCAGATGAAACACATGATCATCTCTTTCTTCTTTGTAATGTTGCTCGATATCTTTGGAACTGTTTGTTTCAGGTGGTCGAAGAAGGGTGGGTGAGTCCAGAGTCCATATCTTCTTTTCTCCTAATTAAGTTCACAGGATTTGGTAAAGGAGGAGATGTGAGAATTTTATGGGATTGTGGGGTTTTTGCGGTTTGTTGGTGCCTTTGGATGGAGAGAAATTTGAGGATTTTTAAGATTTTTTTTTTTACCGAAGCATCTCCTGTGGGATAAAGTTGTGGCTTTAGCTTCTCTTTGGGCTTATGCCAATGGTGCCTTTCATGGGCTATCACTAAATGTTTTGAAGAGTGATTGGGTTGCTGCCATCGTTTAATTGTAGCTTTTATGTTTTATGTATTTTTCTTTCTATCTCTGTTTTAGATGAACTGCTTGTCCCATCCTTTGTAATTTGATCTTCATATAATACAATCTTCTTTTCTTATTTTTAAAAAAAAGAAGCAACACATGCATATACGATTATACGGGCACCCACATCATTTCTTGGCTGGTTAACTTATCCCGACCAATGGGCATCACTTAAGCTGGAAGGATTTTCACACTTCACATGATAATATACTAGCACACATACCTATTCTATGTTTGTAACCATTTTCTCTGTGGCTTCTCTTTTTGTGATTAGCTTATCCTGTTTTACGTTAGGACTTACCTCAAATTATTATTTCGCTTCAAACTTGCAGCAAAGTTATGGATGTCTTCATCAAGGCTGCTGAATACATGGAAATTCCAGTTCGTAGGCCTGACGCAGAACCCCTTCAGAAGCTATTTATGCTAGTGAGAAGTGAGTTGAACTTGGATTTGAAGAACATCAAACAAGAGCAAGCAAAGTTTTGGAAGCAGCATCCAGCATTAGTTAAGGTGAAGTCCTGACTTTGATCTCATACATAAGAATAAAATGGTCCTAATAGTCTGTTTTTTTTTTTTTAACTTGTGCCTATTGGGTTAGAAGAAGTTGCTGTTATTACCTTCCTATCCTCTTGGTTTTCAGACAGAGTTGTTGATCCAAGCTCATTTAACTTGTGAAACATCAGCTTTATCCCCAGAATTGCATCGTGACTTCAAACGTGTGCTAGAGCTTGCACCTCGACTTCTTGAAGAACTAATGAAGGTATTTTGTTGATACTCTGGTTTTTATCTAATCACAGTGTAGTTTCACTAAATATTTAGCTGCATTATCTTATGAAGTTGTGTTTCCTAGATTTCGAAATTCACTCGCTGGCTGCTGTCGACATATATCAGAAAAAGGCTAATATCAAGAAAGGAATTATCAAGAGCTGTTTTCGATATTTGTAGTCCGGGAGTTCTTATTAAGCTGATGACAGTTTGTACTATTTAGATTAGAGTACAAGTGAGACCCTAATAATATCATATCTTAACCATTCAGTAATAATGATAACAACCCTAATAAGCAAATCCCAATGTTCTCAAAGGAGCATGGAAGCTGGCAGTCAATCACATTGCATTTTGGGGGAGTCTTAATCAATTGTGCCATTGTTTTTTTTTTTTTTTTCCAATTTTCATTAGAAGTCCCGAAACCCTCGTGACATTCGTTGCTAGTCCGTAAGCTAATATGTCAAACCCTAAATCTTAGTTGGATTGCAATAAGTCAATAACCGAAGCACCAAAGAACTCCTCTGCAAATTTAATAACACTATGCTGTGATCAAGGAGTCCTGCGTTCCATTTTGGAGTGCTTTATTTTTATGTATTGTTTCAAATAGCTATTTTCTACTAACAGCAAGCTCATATTTTGTACATCTTGTGCAGTCACTAGTTCACTAAAGATTTAAAATGTCAGGTCCCACCCTACATTAGTTGTGCAGTTGTATGACCATACTTGGTGTTTACAGCTATTCTTCTTCATTTTCTTTTCTTTGCATTATTGTTTTTCTTGCCCCTACTAATACTTATTCATTGCTTGTATAGATGGCAGTTATACCACGCACCGCTCAGGGGCATGGCTGGCTAAGGCCTGCCGTTGGGGTTGTTGAGCTTTCTCAGTGTATCATTCAGGTATTCTGAAGGACTATTGACTGAAAAATCATCGCAATTTATATCTATGCTGGTGAATTTACAATTTTGATTATGGGAGAAGATTTGTAGATTATTTGGTAAAGAAGTTATATCAAAAGTATGAGTAGCACTATTTCGAATTGTGATACATTGAACAAATCACACTGAAACTTTTGACCTACCTATCGTGTTCAATATTTTTTTTGTGGGGTGGGGGGATTAAATTCCTTGGTAAATTCGTAGGCAAGGCCATGCGTATGAACTGCCCTTGTTTGGTCTGCATCATTTCTGGTAGTGGACTGTGTACTATGCATGCAGAAAGATAGGCTGTCAGAGTTTCTTCGTAATTTCTTTTTTACCTATAGAATTGTCATATGATTGTCTAGAACACTAGCATTTTCCAAGTTCATTTGTGTATATAACCTGGTTTACAACATTGCTAATTTATGGTCAAGTCCTGATGATGACTCGAGAGTGGTGCAACTTATGCAGGCAGTTCCCCTTGGTTCAAGGAAAGCTGCTGGAGGATCTGCAGACGGTATTGCACCTTTTATGCAGCTGCCTCATTTCAACGAGACCATTACAAAGAAAATAGCCCGCAAGGTTAGCAATCTTTTACCTTTTTTTTTTTTTAAATAAAAAATGAAAATATTGCAAGTTATAATTATTCTCTATAGTTTATCCATCCTGGAATGATGTTCCTATTTTGCTTGTCCTAAAAAGTTAGTCTCATTTCTACAATTGGGGTATTAAAGTATATGAACTTCCAAAACTACCAAGCTAAGATGACCATATATTCATGGTTTCTTAATGAACTTCTATGATAGTTGCCATTCATTAAGGACAATTATGTCAATGAGAATACATTGTTAAAAAGCTTGAATAGTCAAATGACACTATCTTTGTGGGGCGGAGGGAGTATATGACCTTGTTTGATGAACTAAATTTTTCTTTCATTAGCAGAAGGTTAGAACACTTGAGGAGCTTCGTGAAATGAATATTGAGGACCGTGCTGAGCTACTTTCTGAAGTAGCTGGATTTTCTTCTTCTGAAGTACAAGATGTGGGGTCCGTCCTAGACATGATGCCTTCCATAACAGTTGAAGTTACCTGCGAGACTGAAGGAGAAGAAGGCGTACAAGAAGGCGACATTGTCACACTTCAAGCTTGGGTGAATCTCAACCGTACGAATGGCTTGATCGGCGCACTTCCCCATGCCCCACACTACCCTTTCCACAAGGAAGAAAACTACTGGTTCTTGCTCGCCGACCCCACTTCCAATAATGTCTGGTTCTCCCAGAAGCTCAGTTTCATGGACGAAGCAGCAGCTATAACTGCAGCTTCTAAAGCGATTGAGGAAACAATGGAAGGTTCCGGTTCAAATGTGAAGGAAACTAGTAATGCAGTACGTGAAGCGGTGGAGAAGGTTAAGAGTGGGTCCCGGCTTGTGATGGGGAAGTTCCAGGCCCCAGCGGAAGGAAATTACAATTTGAGTTGCTTTGTACTTTGTGACTCGTGGATAGGTTGTGATGTGAAGACGGGCGTGAAATTGAAAGTATTGAAACGGACCCGAGCCGGGACCCGAGGTGGGGTCCATTTGACGGAGGAAGGGCCCCTATTGGAAGAGGGTGTGGAGGAGGAAGAGGAAATCGAAGAGGAATATGATGATGATGATATTGAGAGCGAGTATAGTGAAGATGAAGAAGATGAACGCGATACAAAGAAGGGTCCCGCCAATGGCACTGCACACGGATCAAGTTCAGAGAGTTCGGGATCTGACGAGGAGTGAACAATTTTTTAATTTTTTTTTTTTTTGTCAGAAGGTAATACAGAAGAGAGAAGGAAAAGAAAAATAGATAAATAAGTACCCTTTTTGTTTTTGGGTATATTAGATATTAAAAGTGTACACCACACAAGTCACAAATGTTGGATTTGTAACATGGCAAGAGCTTGGTTACCTTTTAATGTTGCATTTTCAATATCTCCAAACAGGCCAGCCGAACTGGGCGAATTGAGACGGGACAGGATTTAGGGCGCGCTTTAGCCCGTTTGAAGACAAATCCATGTGGTCCAAGCCAACTCCGCCCAGCTCGAACAGACGCGGGTAGCCCGCTTGAACATCATCAGTTTATGTGATGGAGCAGACCATCTGCCAGGGCAAATAGTTGTTCTTTTGCAGACCAATTATTTTTGACCATATGAAATACTCCCACCTTCTTTTAATGAATGTCGTAAAAAGTTACAAATTGCTATTGATCGATAGCAAATTTAAATGAGATTTCGATATTTATTTAAAGATAAAGGGAGTAATTTATATTATTTTATCATAAATGGATATTCATTGTACTTTTTCTATAAAATAAAGGAAACTAATTCTAAAGTGCTTTCAGACTACCCACAATTGTGACTTCCGTTGTGGGTCACGACCCAAAAAAAAAAAAAAAAAAAAAAAAGAAAGTCAAGGAAATGCCATGACCTAGTCGGCCAGCCAACCCAGGTTGGGTCACAAAAAATGTTTTGATTTTGTACACATATCACCTTTTTATTGGGTGACATGTGTTTATATAAATATATTTTTAAAACAAGTATATTTTATATAATTGTATAAAATAAAAAAAAAATATGTCAAAATTCATAATTTTTTTATCAAAATTCAAGAATTTATAATTGTATGGGTAATTATTTTTTAAAAAATAAAATGATACATATTTTAGGTAAGTTGGAGTAAATAAAAATAAATATTTTATTAAAATGTTGGGTTAGGTTGTATCCCTAATGAGAGTATAAATTATATAATGTTGAGATTTGTGTATATGAAAGTGAGAAAAATTAATATTTTATTTACACAATATTTTGGGGGAAACTAGTTTCTCCTTAAGTTATAGAAAATCCTGTTTTATAAACTGTTCCTAAATATTCACTAACTACTTGCAAGTAGAAAAAAAGTGGACTTTTTATAATTTATGGAGAAACTAGTTTCTCCCAAAACTTGCTCTTTTATTTAAGATTAAATTGGGTTGGATCACTGATGGATAGTTTCATACTCTCAGTAACACAAACAAATAAATACCCTTGAACGGTATAAACCGAGCTACGAACATGGGCTTGCCCGAACTAGGGCCCAACTATATGGGGCCAGGGATATTATCTGATCACCAAGTAGGAGGGCCGAGCAAGGTCTTCCTCGTATGCTGAGGAACGTTACCTTGACTGTATATCATCATTCTTGGGATGTCCTGTCTCAATTATCGAGGAGAGAAAAGTTATTTGCTCGGTATATTTCCAAGTGACGAGGAAAGAAAATCATTCTCCCCGGCATATCTCCGTGTCGGCCATTCACCAAATGACGAGGAAGCAGAATCATTCTCCTCGGGCTATTTTCCAAAGGCCGAGGAAAAACATTTGCCTTCCTCGGCGTTAGGCTAGCGTTTACAATCCTTATTCAACAAGGATTATACGGCCATGATCCAATCGGGATTATACTTATCAACATCAATTCAAGTCAAACAATGACTCCTTAATGAGATATAATTCTATTAGAATTATATCTTATCTCTTTACAAGTTCATTCCAACATGGATTCTATCTATCCATTCCTATAAATACAAGCCCCATGGCTCATTATTCTACGTTACTTTTTACATTGGAGAAACTCTGTCAATTTGATTTCTCTAATATCAACCGTGAACTTACTCTCACGCGGAGGGCCTTTAGCCGGATCCGCCCCGGCTTAGTTTACGTGTTTTCTCTTATTTTCGGGCCTTGCAATCGCCGGAGCATTCAACGCTTGGATTTGGGGTGATTGTGACGATTTTGGCATCATCAATTGGTTCCATTCTTAGGAAATCGATTCAAACACCCGTTGTTTGGCACAGAAAACGCTCGCTTAAAGCCAATTTTCTTGCCGAATTTGTTCTTTCTTGGAACGGAATTTTTGGATCGGTAAAACTCTGTTCTTGAAGCCACGGAGTTCGCAAGTTATGTAGGAGTTTACCAGGATTCCGTTGAAGGCATTTTGGCGTTAAAATTCCGACCCAGTTTTGGCTTGAGTTCTTTGCGTTAGAAAAAATCACAATTGGCATTTGTTTTTGGTTAAAATTTGCCCTAATTTTAGCCATAAATTCGGATTACAGTGAAATTGTGATTTTGGAAAATTTTGCACTTAATAATTTGTTTGTGATTCATAATGGACGGACAATTCACAAGTGTTACGGTGAGGATCCCACCCAGTGAATGGGGAAACACCAGGAGCAGAGGAGCAGCTTGCCTCCTCCTCCTCCTCTACCTCGAGGCCCGATGCCATTCCTCCCCTTGCCATGACTCTTCGTTCCATGGGTCGGGCAAATGCCGAGGAGAGGGCAATGACCTTCCTCGTCCTACTCGTGCTCGTGGGAAGCAAGCGGGAAGGAAGAAAACAAGAATGCCGGCGCCGGTCAGCGGGGAGGATCTCGGCCCGTTGGCCAAGCGCTCTTTGTTACACAAACAAATGGAGACTTTGCAAAGGATGTATGAAACACAAGTTGCTCTTTTGCAAATGGACCCCGGATCATTCCATGGCTCCATTCATTGTGCCATCAATGGGCCCGCCTTTGAGAAAGGAGCAGGGGAGAGCATCGGGCTCCTCCCACGAAGGCTGGCGAACTACGATACCGGCCCAGGGGATTCTCCTCGTCCTCGGCATACCGGTAAGCGAAGGATCACGTGGTCGACACGAGAAGCCAATTAACTCCTAGGGAAGAGGAAGTGAACTCCGGGGACCTAAGGACAAGACTCGGCTTGAATAGGCGCCTATCCCTGCTCGTCTTATCATGACACCTAGGCGTCCCACGTCTCCTCGAGCTCGTCGACGGATTCTCCTCGTCCTCGTCGTTCGAGATTCTCGTCGTCCTCGTCGGCCAGGACTCTCCTCGTCCTCGGCATCGAGAATTTGCTAGGCAGGACCCCGAGCCCTACGGGATGATACTTGGCGCACTGAAGACACGGAACAGACGTGATAAGGCCCCCTCAAACGTGATGGCCACCGGCATGAAGCGGAGCATAGTAGGGTGAATGATCGCCCCAAAGACAAGTCGATCGAAGCTCCCAGCGAAGCACTCGCTCAGCGGTGAGAAGGGAATAGAAACAAAGCAATGGGAAATTTGTTGAAGCAAAATTTGGATGATATGGAGATGGGAAAGAAATATAATGACGACGATTATGATTGGGCCACCGTCCGTTTTCCTTGAGGATAAGCTGCTGCACCTCCCCATCCTAACCTCAAGCTCCCAAATTTCGAGAAATACAACGGAACCACGCGCGCAGGACCGTGTGCAAAGTTTCGAACAAACCATGAATCTCCTCAGCTGCGATGACTTGCTCTGCAAAGCTTTCGCGAGCACCTTCTCGGAACGACTTTGACCTGGTTAGTGAGCTCAAGAAAGGTTGCATCGATTCTTTGGAGGGGCATGAGGAGAATGTTCTTAGATCATTTTGCCACGGCTGGGAAGAGGAAGATGAGATTAACCGACTTGGCCAACATTGAGCAAGGGAAGGGAGAGACCACCCTCGGCTACTACAATAGGTTAGAAAAATGGCGGACCAAGTTGAAGAAAGCCTCGGCGATAGGGAGGTCATAGTTTGCTTCAACTACGGGTTAAAATCGGGCCCCCTCATTTATGAACTCTCGGCGGGGAACCTAATTCCAAGGCCGAATTGTACAAGGTGGCTTATGCCATTTCCATGGTGAAGACAAGACAAAGAAAAGGAGGCGACAAGACGGAACTGAAGCAACTAACCCCAGACGAGAATGACAACGGGAGCAGCGAGGGTTCCCGAAGGAAAGAATAGAACGAGAAGCAGCGAGAAGGCTGGAGTTCGCCCCTCTTACAAAGCCCGTCTACGAAATCATGCGGCTAGTAAACCTTCCTCCACCTCGTCCGGCCCGATCACCCAAAATATCCGCAACAAGAACAAATACGTGATTTTCACAAGGACAGACACGGGCACACCTTTGATGGTTCTTTGGGCCCTTAAGAAGATAATCCACAATGGGTTGACGAGGGAAAGTTAGACCGTTATGTCATGAAGAAAGATGGCAAGCGAAAGCGGAAGCAAGAGGAGAGTGAAGATGACTCCAAGAGTGAGGATGAAGATCGAAGGCCTCACAGGGCTAAACTACATGTGATCCGTGAAGAGGTGACCTCCACCGAGAAAGCTAAGGGACCGGATCCACGAGCTAAGCAAAGTATACCATGTCCTGCTTGGATCCATAAAGCGGAAGAAGTCATTAGTTTTTCTCCGAATGAGTTGGCGGGAAGTCGAGCGGCTCGTGGCGGCCCTTGGTCATCAAGGGTCGAATTGACAATGTTGAATCAGAAAGACTTCTTGTTGACACGGGGGCCTCCGTGACATCTATACTATTCGGCCTTCCAACAAATGGGGTTGAAAGACAACTGTGCTAGAGCCGTATCATGGAAGGCTTGAAGGATTCACCAACCGTAAGGTTGGAGGCGAAGGGAAGTAGAACTAGAACTCGAAGTCGGCGATCATCCCTTCGAGCCAAAGCTACTGTCACTTTTATAGTCATGGACTTGACTAGTGACTATCATGCGATTATAGGCATTCCAAGTCGAAGCCAAACTTGGGATGGTGGCCTCCACTTCCTCACCCAGCGAGTTAAATTTCCCACTCGTCTTTGGCATTGGATGCGTGAGGGCAACCCCAAAGATTTCTTGGAACATGTTGTCAAGAGCGGAAAAAGTCAAAAAGCGTGGAGATAGATACGCCAGGAGAACATCAAGATCTCCAAATCACGAGAAGACCACGAAACTAGCTCTAGAATGAGCTATATCCGTGAAGTATGGGAAAGTGAGGAAGAGGAACCTATGGTCCTAGAAATTGTGGATGACCAAGGCGTAACTCTACCCAGCGCTGGAAGAAGAGCCTATGGTCCTAGAAGCTGCGGATGACCAAGGCGTAGATCCACATGTACCTATGTACGAAGAGGCACCTATGGTCCTAGAAGCTGTGGATGACCAAGGCATAGTTCTACCCGTCTCAGGAAGACCCCATTCTCGTCGATGACCGAGAACTCGGGGGCCAACCATGACTCGGGGAAGAACGATCTTCCGGACATTGATAAACTTATGGAGGAAGAAGGCCTCAATGTAAACGACAATGAAGGGAGGAGAATCGAGAGAGATCATCATCGAATCCTGGAATTTCGAGACGGACCGAGAAATGAAGCTTGTAGATGAGCTAGAAGAGGTAGTCATTAATCGACTATCTGAACAAAAAATCAAGCTAGGAGGCCGGCTATCACGGGAAGAGAAAGAAAGAATCATATCCCTCTTGAAAAGCAGTCTCGACGTCTTTGCTTGGAGAGTCGAAGGCATGAGGGGGATCGATGAAGAAGTAGCCCTCCACCGCTTAGAAGTTGATCCTTTAGCGAAGACCATCTCCCGGACGAGGAGAAATTTTGCAAGGGACAAGGAGGAAGCTATAAAAGAAGAGGTGCGAAGTTACTCGGCGCGGAATAATTCGCGAAGTCAAATACCCGTTTGGTTGGCTAATGTCGTTATGGTGAAGAAGCAAAATGGGAAATGGCGTATGTGCATAGACTTTTCTTGATCTAAACAAAGCTTGCCCCAAGGACGGCTATCCTCTCCCAGAATCGACAAGTTGGTTGACTCCATTTACGGACACCAAACTCTCGGCTTCTTAGATGCCTACTCGAGGCTATCATCGAGATAAAAATGGCGAAAGAGGACATCGAGAAGGCGCCTTCCAAACACACTGTGGGGAATTTACGCTACATCATGATGCCTTTTGGGCTCAAGAATCTTGGTGCCACTTACGACGGATGGTAAATCAAGTTTTTGCAAGTCGAGATAGGTAGAAACATGGAAGCTTATATTGATGACATGGTCATAAAGACCAAGGAAGGCGGCCGCGTTCACGACCTAGAAGAGACCATTCACAACCTCAGAGCAAACAACATGAAGGCTGAATCAGCAAGTGCGTGTTCGGAGTTCTTGCGAGGAAATTCCTAGGCTTCATGGTTTCCCGAGGGGATTGAAGCAAACCCGAGAGAAAATCAAGGCGCTCGTTGACATGAAGGAACCTACCACCATCGAGGAGGTCAGACTTAATGGAAGAATTGCGGCCCTTGGAAGATTCATCGCGAAATCCGTAGAAAAGTCTTGCCTTTCTTGAAGGTATTGAAGGGTACAGAGCTTCTCTGGACTCTGAATGCTCGGAAGCATTCCTCAGGTTGAAGGAGTACTTGGGTTCCCCTCCCTTGCTTAGCGGATCAGGCCTAGGTGAGATGCTATACGTCTTCCTATTGCCAGATCATCTTTGTCGCTTGGTTTGTCTTAGTTCGAAAGGATGAAGGAATTGAAGCTTGTCTACTATGTCTCTAAAGGCTTGTCAGATGTAGAAACGAGATATTTCAATGTGGAGAAGATAGCATACGCGCTAGTCATTGCTTCAAGGAAGGCTGCGTGCATATTTTTACGCACGTCCTATCACCGTCTACACCCAGCGAACCATTGAAGAAAATCCTTCACAAGTTGGACGGCTCGGGGCGTCTCCTTAATTGGTCAATCGCTCTAACGGAGTTTGATATCACTTACCAACCAAGGAAGACCCTCTTAGCACGGCCTTTGGTTGACTTCATGAGTCGAGGCGCCTTTATGGGTGAGCATCTCCCCACCTCCGGAAGCAAACGCGCCGGAGGAAAAAGACTCTCCCATTGAACTCCCGTCAATTTGTTGGATCCTGTATACGGACGGATCGGCTACCAAGGAAAGAAGCGGAGGCTGGAGTTGTACTAGCAAGCCCGGAAAGGAGAATATACTATACAAGATGCCATCCGCTTCAAGTTTCTGCCTCTAACAACCAAGCCGAATACGAGGCTCTCATATTTGGCATTGAGTTGGCCTCCTTCTATGGAGCAACTAAGGTGGTTTGCACGTGACTCCGGCTTGTTGTCAAACAAGTAAAGGGAGAATATAACACTCAGATGTCACCCTTGCAGTATAGAGACCTGGTCCTAGATATGACGAAGAAAATGGAATTTTTCGAGCTCGAAGCGAGATAGGAAGGGAAGACTGACCAAGTCGCGAGACGTTCTCTCCAAACTAGCCACCATGGACGTGTCTCCTTCGGAGACCCGGCCCATATGTAGTTTATCTTGAGGAACTGCGTATGAAAGATTACAAGTCATGCTTACGGACGAGGAAGAGAGATCTTTGGATCGATGACTACATCGAATACATTGAGAAGGAGAAACTCCCGAGAAGATGATGCTCGAGCCAAGCTTATCGAAGAGGTCTCCAAGATTCGTGGTGATGAACGGAGTCCTCTAGAAGATCTTTCACGAAGCCCCTGCTAAGGTGTGTCTATCCCGAGAGCGAGAACCTCTGGCGAAGTACATGAAGGTGTTTGCGGCGGACACCGGGGGCGAGAACCTTAGGCGACAAAATCATATCGCTAGGTTACTGCGCGAACCTAAGGGAAGACGCGCACGCCTATGTTCGAAAATGTGACAAATGCGAAAGGTTCTACGACATTCCAAGACTACTGCGGTCGAGCAAACACTCGTAATACCTACGTGGCCATTTGATATGTGGGGGATCGACCTCATTGGACCACTTCCCGCCGCCGTGGTAATTGCAAGTACGTGATAGTAGGCTGTTGATTACTTCTCCAAGTGGATAGAAGCGAAGGCATTGGCCAAGATAACGGAAGAGAACGCGATCAACTTTGTCCACGACAACATGCAGTGCGGATTTGGCCTTCCACATACAATTGTTTCGACCGTGGACTCCAATTCTCCACGGCGTTTACAACGGGGTTGGGAAGAGTCAAAGTACGCCATGTAAAATCTTCGGTTAGCGAGACCCGAGGCAACGGTCAAGCGAAGGCGCCAACAAAGCTGGTCCTAAGCCCTCGCAAGAATCTTGAAGGTCGCGAGGGAAGATGGTTGGACGAACTTCCCCCTAGCTTTATGGGGCATTCGCACAACCACCAGGGGCCAACCAGGAAACCCCATTCGCACTAACCTTCGGTTACGAGGCTATGGCACCAGCGAGAGATGGCCATCCCTACGGTAAGGAACTCCCGTTATGACGAAGCAAGCCAACAAGGTCAATAGGCTCCTAGACTGGACACGATAGATGAAAAACGACTAGGCTGCGCGAGATGAGGATGGTGAATTACAAGCAAAGGACCAAGGCATATCACGACAAGAGGGTCATCAAAAGAGTATTCCAAGTTGGCGATTGGGTACTTAGAAAGATCGAGGCGGCTGGACGGAAGGCGAAACGAGAACAAGCTCTCCCCCAAATTGGGAAGGTCCCTATATCATCACTCAAGTCATTCGAGAAGGGACCTACGGATTAAGGACCAAGGAGGGGAAGGATCTCAAGCATCAGTGGCACTCAGACAACCTTAGAAAATATTATCACTAGTCTAGTTTATTATGCAATAAATTAGCTCTTTATTTTCTGTCATTTATTTTCGGTCTTTTGTTTTACGCCTTTTTGTCTTTTTTAGTTGATAGGATTGCGGTTCTATGTAATCGCATTTCGGTTCTACGGCAGTTTCTTCCAACATGCAAAGCAACTATCAACTCTTCACCCGGCAGGAAGATGAGGACATTACCTCAGACTCTCCGTCTGGCAACGGCCAAGACGAAGGATCTTCCTTGGCACGATGGCTTACTGGCCAAGACCAAGGATCCTCCTTGGCACGATGCTTACAGCTGCGAACGAGATCCCCAGCCTGATGGCTTACAGCCAGGCCAAGGATGATCCCCTTGGCGATCTTCCTTGGCACGATGCCAAGACCAAGGGTCCCCTCCTTGGCGATGACGAGATCTTTCTTGGCACACAACTGCTGCCAAGACCAAGGATCTTCCTTGGCACGATGGCTTACAGCGGCCCGAGACGAGGTCCCCAGCGCTTTGATGGCTTACCATTGCCAAGACCAAGGATCTTCCTTGGCACGATGGCTTACGCCAAGACCAAGGATCTTCCTTGGCGATCTTCTCGAGAGCTTCGCCCGGATCTTCCTTGGCACGATGGCTTACACACTGCAAGACCAAGGATCTTCCTTGGCACGATGGCTTAACACCGGCCAAGACGAGGTCCTCCTTGGCACGATGGCTTACCATACATCCTACGAGGTCCACCTTGGTTCGGGATTACAAGTCACGATTAAAGCGAGGAATCTTTCCTCGGCCTAACAGCTGCTCCATAAGGAACAAGAGACCCTTACAGGATCCCACCTTCCTAAGGCTAATGCTTGCATAGCATATCAAAATATAACCAAGTTAGTGAAGTGACGGGAATCATGACAAAGGATTTTTCATTGATATTGAAATGGAATTACGAGATCCTATTGTCTATTACAAAAAGCGAGAAAAGGAAAAACTATCCTAAGGCTGCTGAGCATCATCAAAAGGCTCTTGAAGCCGGTGTTAGTAATGGAGCCGGGAGGAGGAAGGGTCGTTTGATGAGCATGGGCATTAGTTTCCTCGGCCCTTCCCTCTACCTCGGCTTCCACGGCCTCGGGCTCTTCCTCGTCTTGGATCGCCTCCACCAAGTCTTTGATGTTGCGGGGACGACGGTGGCCTCCACACTTCCACTGCATGCTTGAGCATCCTTGGCCGCTATCAATTCCAAGTTGCTTGCGAAAAGGGGACGAGGATGGAGAGCCCTAACTTCCTCATTTGTATTGATCCGGCATATTAGCATGGCTACCTTGTTGATGTCAGCCGGTGGAGGGATCGGCAAATATACTCCTAGCAAGATGGAGGTATCCATCTTCAAACATGGTGGCGTCTGCTCGTCCACGGCATCTGGAAGGCCGAGCTAGACACCGCGGCATCCTTGAGCGCCGGGCTCTCCTTGAAGCGCGCCACGGCCTCATTCTCCTTGGCGGGAAGGGCGGCCTCCAATCCTCGGTATTTGGCCTCGGCTTCCTCGGCCTTTGCACAGCTTCGGCCTTATCCGATTAATGCTTTGGCCGGCTCCTCTCCTTTTAGCGGAGATGTTCCTCGGCCTTGGCCTTCTCTTCCTCGGCTCTTTTTACCTCGGCCTCCACTTTGGCCTTGGGCGCCTCAAGCTTCGGCATCCTTGGCCTTGAAGTTTGACGAGGAAGTCTTGTCGGTATCACTCTTTGCTTGGGCGGCCTTGGCCTCATTCGGGCGCTGGTTTTCTTCTTGGCTAGGACGTTCTCATACGCGCGTGACGAAGCCAGCGAAAGAAAAATTAATATTAGAAGTGTAAACAAGTGTAAACAGATCTCACAATCAATGATCAAATGAATGAACTGTTACCTCGGCGAGTAAGAGCCCCTTGCGGCAGAGCAAGGTATCGTCGCTGGGAGCCTCTCTAACAAGAGCATCATAGGCATCCTCATCCATAGTTCTTTGAATGGGAGCTCGGCCCAATCTTACTAAAGGTCCCTCCCTAATTTGCGAAAGGAAGACCCACGAGACGAGGAATGTTGAGGGCCATGCTCTTAGCTAGCTCGTCGGCTGCTTTCAGCGGTTTGGATATCCTTGATAGTCGGGGTTGGAGGAGGTGAAGGATTGGGAGCCCCACCAACAGCTTGCCCGCTTAGCTACCGGCTCCTCGGCCTTTGGAAACTTGAGGCCTTTTGGAGCCAGATTTCCTTTGAATAAAATTTGGTTTCCTCGGCAGCTGCTTCCTCGGCCTCGGTAGGAGGGTTAGGCATATCACCGACCATGGGTTCGGCCGTTCCTCGGATCTTTGCGTCCTCGGAATTTACATCTGGTGAAGTTTGAGGGGAAGGGGTTTATCACCTGAACGCCCAAGACCAAATTACGAGCATTGGCCTCATCCTTCCTTTCCGTCGGAAGCGGATTTCTTGCTCGGCTTTCTCTTTCGCTTGATCGGCTCACGGGGACTTAGTCTCTCCATTTCAAGAATTTGCTTCTTCCTCGGCGGTTAAATCTGTAAAGACAAGGAAGAAATGGTCGAAATCTGAGCAAGAGAATTCAAGGTCAAGTACGAGCAAGAGAATTCAAGGTCAAGTACGAGCAAAATAATCTGACACGCAAAAATTACAAGTGTCCAAGATAAATGTTTACATCCAACAATGTTAGGTTCTCCCAGACATTGATCACGGGGACGCTCTTCATGGCACCTAATACAATCCTCGTGGAATACGAAGCCTGGATGTATCGTCCAATCATTGAAGCGACGTCCTCTTTTAACATTGTGAGGAGCCGCCTCGTCCTCGTTCCCCGGCATCAATCTGCTGGATATAGAAATGATCAGAGGATTCAACTTGCTTCCAATCAGGGACCCCTACCTGGCAAACTCTTCTAGGCAGCTTGATCAAATCTTTGGTCCGCTCGTATTGTTGGACAGAAAAGGAAGATGTTGGATCATCGCGAGGAGGCTGGAACTCCCAACCTTGGCGGCTCTCGGCTCGGATAACGTGATGATCCCAGCCTGGAACTTTGCTAGACATGGGAAGAAGCAGCTTAGGTTTTTTATTTGCACTCCTAATTACTACAAGCCACTGTTCTTTGATAACTTGGATAATGTAGAAATGACGGAAGGCTCCCATGGTTGGCTCATAACCTAGACTACGGCAAAGGATAATGAAGGCGACAAGAACCACGGTGCCATTGGCTCCTAGCATGGCCGGCTTTGCCTTCATCATCTAGAAATTCACAAATGAAGGGATCGAGGGAAGTCGAAGCCTGTTGGGCTGTTTATAATAGAAGTGGACATAATCTTGGTTGTAGTAGAAGTCCTTCTCCTCTTTTTCCGTCTTCGGCTCAATCTTGCCCATATAAGTTAATTTATACTCAGCGCGGTTCACTTTGTACTTGGTGTGCAATTTCTCAATCATGGGATCCCCAGGCTTTGGTGCCTTCTCAATTTGCTTTCCTCGGCTACCTGCTCCTCGGCCTCCCCTTCTTCGGACTAGGCGGGCATCAGCTTGCGCACCTTCAACGAAGGCGTTAACTATCTGAGTAGACGAGGAGGGTTCTCTTTCTCTTCCCGTCATATCTGCATAAAGACGAGGAGACAAAATTATTTACCTCGTCGATGGTGATTAAATGACGGGGAAGGAAGATTCCCCTCCTCGTCATTTCATAAGGCCGAGGAAGGAAGATTTCCCTCCTCGTCATTTCATAAGGCCGAGGAGGGGGCCGTACCTCTCAGACGCTCACGCATTTCGCGGTCGGAGGCCGGGTAGAAACAGTTCGATGTGCTCCACCATTTCAGCCCTATCCTCAAACACTATAATGTTTGGTGACTCGGAATCAATCCTATCTATTCTTGTGGAATCCGGGTATTGGATGAATAAACGAGAGCGACCATAACCCCTCAACTGCTAGCTTATGTCATCCAGAGTGCGGCATCGGCCATGGACCTCTCTCTCGCCGATAAACCCTCGGATTACCGGTGTGGTATCCATAACGGAATCGAGGGAATGGTCCCAAGAACGAGCCATTTCTAAGGGGAATCAAAGATTAAAGGGGAGTTCATTCAATATCCAAGAAAATTCATACAAAATGCAAAGAAAATCAAAGACTTGAAGTTTGAGAGTTTAAAACAAAAATTCATGAAGAAAAGCTCCATTCTTCGACAATGGCGGTTCTTGGCATGGACAAAATCACTCTAAACCCTAGAAAGCGCTGGAGCATGAGCGGGAGTTGAAAGAAAGGGAAAAGTTCATACACGAGTTCGTGAAGATGCTACGAATCAAAGGAGAACGCGAAGTCGCCGGGACAATTGAGTTCGCCGGAATGCGGGTTCGAAGATCGTTGTAGTATTCGCCGGTGAATCCTTGCCAAGCGATTTCAAATACTTGGGGTTTTGTAAAGAGTAAAATGAAGAGGGTTTTAGTTTTTATATCTCCCCAAAATCGGGTTAACCCGTGGGTAAAGTAATAAAAGGGTAATACGCCCCCAACATTAAATGCCGATTCTGAATCTGGCGTGACAAGGCTGGGGGCCCCATATAATCATCGAGAATAGTAACCGTCGGTTACCCACCAATGATGCGTGTAAAACCTATTCGTATCCCATATGCCGAGGGCAGGCTAACTTTCTACTCGTCTGGCCAGGAGCTAGAAAGTTGGGGGCAGCTGAACGGTATAAGCAGGAGCTACGAACATGGGCTTGCCGAACTAGGGCCCAACTATATGGGGCCGGGGATATTATACGATCACCAAGTAGGAGGGCCGAGCAAGGTCTTCCTCGTATCTTGAGGAACGTTACCTTGGCGTATATCATCATTCTTGGGATGTCCTGTCTCAATTACCGAGGAGAGAAAAGTTATTTGCTCGGCATATTTCCAAGTGACGAGGAAAGAAAATCATTCTCCCCGGCATATCTCCGTGTCGGCCATTCACCAAATGACGAGGAAGCAGAATCATTCTCCTCGGGCTATTTTCCAAAGGCCGAGGAAAAACATTTGCCTTCCTCGGCGTTCCGGCTAGCAGTTTACAATCCTTATTCAACAAGGATTATACAGCCATGATCCAATCAGAATTATACTTATCAACATCAATTCAAGTCAAACAATGACTCCTTAACAGATATAATTCTATTAGAATTATATCTTATCTCTTTACAAGTTCATTCCAACATGGATTCTATCTATCCATTCCTATAAATACAAGCCCCATGGCTCATTATTCGGTACGTTACTTTTTACATTGGAGAAACTCTGTCAATTTGATTTCTCTAATATCAACCGTGAACTTACTCTCACGCCGGAGGGCCTTTAGCCGAATCCGCCCCGGCTTAGTTTACGTGTTTTCTCTTATTTTCAGGCCTTGCAATCGCCGGAACATTCAACGCTTGGATTTGGGCTGATTTGACGATTTTGGCATCATCAACCCTTAATTCCTTTATATTATTACAAGTATAAATATTATAATACAGTTGACAAAAGCGTAGAACTGAATACATATTTCATTAGTTTGACTTTCGCAAACTGATTAAGGGAGTCCAAAAAAATAATACTATCACTTTAACTTTTAATAATGGTCAACTCAATTGTTCTCAATTGTTGAGCAGGTCTTCTGAAAAACTAGTTTTCTCAAAATATTACTCCCTCCGTTTCAATAAGAGCTGTCCATTTTTTGTCTTGCACGTAAATTAATAAAATGGGTGAGAAGAAAAAATATTGTGAGTGTAATTTAAAAATAGGAGAGAGAATGAGTGGAGGGAATAGTAAATTATAATGGTGTTGTGAATATTAAAATAATGTAGGAGAGGGAATGAGTGGAGGGAATAGTAAAAATTCCTTTGCCAAAAAAGGAAAGTGGAAGCTATTAACGGGACACCCAAAATGACAAAATTGGAAGCTACTATTGAAACGGAGGGAGTATGAAAAAACTAGTTTTCATCATTGTCCATCCCTCTTATTAGTTAGGCTTAGTGTTTAAAAACTAGTTATTTCGTATGTTATCAAAAAACTAATTTTTCACAAGAATTTGACATTGTTGTTATTAATAACAACTTTTAAAATTTTATAAGATAATTAGACTGTATATAGTTATTAATCAAAGCACAATTGAATTACCACTAAAATAAAGTAATTCCTTTTAATAATATTTTATCAAATTCCAATTGAATTAATTTTTAAAATGCAGATGTGAGGATAATTACGTCAGCTAAATGTCAAAATCTTAGAAAAATTCAATTTTTCCAAGGCCAAAAACTTATAAAAAACGCGTTTTTTATTATGCTTAACAAAAAACGTGTTTTAAGAACCCGCTCTTACCTCTCTCTCTTTAAACGGTAATCTCTCTCTCTCTCTAAACGTAAACAGAGATCTCTTCTCTCCGTCTTTCTCACCAAGCTCTCTCTTTCTCAAAAATCCATTCACCGGCGACCTCAATCACCATTTCTTTGTGCATCGAAACAACGCCCCAATCCGCTTCTCTCTGATCGCCCGTCACCAAGCTTCCAGACCTATACCCAATCAGCGACCCAGTCACCAATCGGCCTCTCCTGTCGTCTTCCTCACCCGATCCATTCGCGCTGACTTCAACACTAAACCAAATCATTGACAACATCAATCAAACAAAGAGAAAGAGTTTAACACGAATTAGACGATACGAGAAGAGGAAGTGTGCCTGCGGAGCTTCAACCTCGTCGTAGAATATCTCCGGCGGTGCTTGTAGGCGAGGCTCGACGACATCTCTTCGTTTCAGTATCGAACCAATTCTTAAGCTTTCTATTTCAATTTCAGTTTTGAAGCCAATGCGTAACCCTATTTGATGTGCCGCTCTAGTGTAAAGTAATGCCAGTTTGTTTGTTTTTGATTATCAGTTTATGTGTTTTGAGTGCCAGTTTGCGAATTTGATGCATTGGTGGGTAGGTAATTAGATGCCGGTGTATGTGTTTTGGAGTGCCGGTCCATGTATTTTGGAGTGCACGGTTAGTGTATAATAGAGTGCCGGTAAGTGTGTGGCGAGTGTCAATGTATTTTTTGAATGCCGATTCTTGTAATTTTGAATGCCGAGTCCATGTTTTTGAATGCCGGTTCATGTTTTTGAATATCAGCAAAAATAATTATCAGTGTTTTTGAGTGCCAGTATATGCATTTTTGAATGCCAGTAAATGTGTTTTCAAATGCCAGTCCATGTATTTTTGAATGTCAGTGCTTTTATTTTTGAGAGCCAGCAAAAATATTAGTGTAACAAAGTGCCAGTGTTAGTGTAACAGAGTGTCAGTGTGAAGAGTGCCAGTTCATGTATTTAAAAGTGCCCGTATAAAAAGTGTCAGTTTCATGTTTATAAAATGCCAGTATGAAATCACTGGTCATTTATAATATTAACACTGGCATTTATCATGGTTGCCAGTAATTACAAAAATGCCACCGTTTATTTTGAACATGGTTGCCAGTAATTACAAAATTGCCACCGTTTATTTTGAAAACACGTTTTTCCTTATCTTAAGAAAAAAACTAGTTTTTTATAAGACCAACTCTTTTCCAAGTAATTTGAAAAAACTAGTTTTTAAAAGCGCGTGATGGAATTTTTGTAATTAATTAGAACTTTTTAAAAAATACACGAGGACATTTTTGTAAATAATTGGATTTTTTTTTAAATGATGTTGTGAAATTTTCGTAAATAATCGAAACTTATTAACACCTCTTACCTTTTTTATAACTAAAACTGACACTTTTTATCACACTGTACATGACACTTTTTTTTTAATACTAACACTGCTGCACTATTTAACAATAACACATGCATTAGAAAAATGCCAACTAACACAATTTTACGCTAGATCTGGCACCGAATCTTTTTAGAAAAACTAATTTTTCATAAAACTTGCTCCAACTAAATTATGAATTTGGGGTTATTTAATCCGACGATATAGAAGTTGGTCTGTATAAAAAATCAAGATCGTACATAGAAATTGAGCTGCACATAGGGTCAAGATCATATATTAGGTAAACGAAAGGACGATATGCAGAGCCATAACGGATATCTATATAAATTCTTAAATATGAACTATCGAGAGATCGAGATGAAATATATATACTTCCTCTGTCCCACGATAATTCGCACAGTTTGACTTTTTATGAAGTTTGACCATACAATAACAAGAAATTAGAACATTTTAATGAAATTTTAAAAGTTGTTATTGATTTATTACTAACAATACTAACAATTAAAAGTTCTTAAATTTAATTATAATATATCAATTTTTCGTAATTGTATGAACAAATTTCATAAAAAGTCAAACTGTGCGAATTATCGTGTGGAGGAATGGAGGGAGTATACTTTTTTAAATATGAACTATCTATAGTATAAATGAGGACGGTATTGGCACTGTTCAATGAACAGTTCCAAATGTCCATTGGACCATTTTGCCCAATTTTTTTGTCCTTTTTCAATTTTGCCATCCCTTTAAAAAAACATTAAATTTTTTTTTTATATTCAAAAAAAAAAAAAAAATTCCCGTATCCTCGAACACGGACTTTTTTTTTTTTTTAAAAAAAAATTTCCCCATGTTCTCGGACACGGGCTTTTACTAGTACTAGATAATAGAGATGATATAGGACTCGTATTTTGAACAGCATATACACAAGGGTTAGGAATGTAAATAAACCATCCTATCCAACCCCCACATACTATAATAATGGCTCTTAGAGCCATCACAAAACAACAACGTTGCGGCAGGCAGCTACAAAAACCCATCCGGCACAACTCTCTCTCTCTCTCTCTCTCTCTCTCTCTCTCTTTCTCTCTCCACTTTTGAGCCGACGACGACTTGTGTGGTTCTGTTCATCAACAAATCGTTCCCAGTCCCATTCATCTCCACTGAATCATCCATCCTTTCTCGATCCTTCCCTTCCAATCCACTGTAAGTCCCCCAAATTTCTATCTCCAATTTCGATAATCAATCGACAACTGATTCTCGATTGTATCTGATTTCTTGAATTTTTGATTTCAATTGCTGTGGATTGACTTCAGTTCGTGTAGGATTTGGATTTGAAGTGTTTATTTGGTCTGATTTTTGCAAGGTTTTCTGTGTTTTTGTGTGTGTTGGCAGTGGATTTACTGTGTATTCGTTAATTTGGGGGAATTGGTTGGATTTGGCTGCTTATTTCTGATTCTGACAAGCCTTGATTTTTTGATCTTGGTTTGATTTTTTGCTCAGTTGACTTGTTCTCTTCTTTGCAAATTAGGTAGTGGTTTACTTTTGTGGTAAGTGGACACTGCGTGTTTTTGTGTGTGCTGTGCTGTGCTCTAGGGCGGGGCCTTATTTAGAAGAAAAAGATGATTTCTCTCTCTCTCTCTCTCTCTCTCTCTCTCTCTCTCTCTATATATATATATATATATATATATATATATATATATATATATATATATATATATATATATATATATATATATATATATATATATATATATATATATATATTGTATCGCGGAGCTGTTCATATGTCAAAATGAGGGCTTAAATCTGGTTAGTTGAATTTTCTGTGCGTGTGAAGCTATTGGACAATATTGATTATACTAGTTCTCATAATTCTTGATGTTAAAAATTTGGGTGATTTTATTTTGATTTGTTATACCCATGGTGTTGCTCTAGTGATAGATTTTCGGTGGTAGGATGTTGACAGGAAAAATCCTGGATACATTGGACTGTAAGGTCATATGAATTTAGACACCGGTGTCACATTGGCACATGGGGAAATGTATTGATTTATAACCAGCAATAAAAGAGCTGTTAATGGAAACTAATCAAGAGCGGGCGGCATCTAAATATTAGCCTGCAGTTAGATTGTTGGATATATAAATATAACCTAAGCGATTCATGTAGTTGAAAATTTAACGAAAGAATCTAATTCCTGAAATAAGCAAAATCATTCTTTAAGAAATTCAAAGACTCTAGCCGCCGTGTGGGTCTGAACTTTTTTTCTTAAACGTTTTCCTTTTCTTCGTAATGCTTTCTCATTGATTTATTCCGCGACGTTCTTCCCGAACGGAAAGCTAATTCCCAATTTTCCTTCGTATTTTCTTGCTTTTGGTTTTCACAAGTTAGTTTCTTTCTTATTTATATCAAACCATAGATAGCTAATTAGCACGCATCCCTTTGTTCTTTTTGACAATAAAAGCCAAAAGTGCTATACTGGAGAGGATAATGATTGATGTATCATGATTGGGCATTTAGATCTTCTATAATCCTTTATGGAAAGCTTGCTTTGAAAGTCAGAATATGCCTCTAACGAAACAATTTTCTTTCACTTCTTACTCTTATAGAAGTTATACGTATCCTTAGATATTGTAATTCTCTGATGGGATGAATGGATAAGGTCTATGTATGCATTATCCGCCATATCCTCTCAAGCACTTTGTTTTGACAACTTTTAGTCTTCTCGCCTTTTTCTAGATTTCCCTACTGTCCCTTTGTCGTTGTCACCTTTCCATTTCGTATCTTATTTCTTATATTTGTTTTTATGAGACATCAGTAATTTGCTCTTAAGAGTCAATGTTTATGAATAGCCTGTTTTTTGAATGAGAAGTATTTTAACGTGAATGGGGGAAGCACTTGAGTTTTCCTCCACCGTGCCAAGTAACAAAAATGTGGAGTTAATCTCCAACCATTTGAAAAGAGTTCTGCATACACTTTTAGCCTTCAAGTCCTCTATGTTTCCGTTTGAATCAGCCGATTCACCTATTGTTGCTCGCCCATATCTCCTTTATATTATTTACTAATCTGTCCTAATCGTAGATCTATCTATGTTGTGTTTTAGTTGTAGACCTGGAATTTTTAAGGCATACCTGAAATAAGTATATTTCCTATACGTATTGATGTTATGATTTCTTTATCATTCACCTATTGGTTGGTCAATACGTCTACCTTCCCTCCCAGAAGCCTCCTCCTCCTCCTCATCATCATCATTCTCTGTGTGTGTTTGGGGGGGGGGTGTTCAAGCTTTTGTTAGAGGCAATTCAGTGAACTTGTTTGAAGAAAACTGATAGCACCATAGAAACCTCTGATCAACCCCCTCCTGCTCTCTAGGAGGCTTCAAATCATTGTTCCACCCCCATGAATGATGGCCTGATAATGCATATGGACTGTGCTCTCTTTTTTACTATTTTTTGTATGTATTTATTTTAGTGGTGGAGAAGGGGGAGAGGGTATATTGTAATTTGTTTATTTCTAATAATTACTGAGGTATTACATCGTGAACCGTAATAATTTTTTTATGTTTCTTTCTGTTTATTATTGATTTATTAGGATGACAATGAGTGACAAGGGAGACAAGATATGCCCGCTATGCACCGAGGAGATGGATTTGACCGATCAACAACTAAAGCCATGCAAATGTGGTTATGAGGTGTCAACATCATTCTATCTTATGTTATGGCCAAGCTTTAGGTTTACTAATATTCTTTTATTTCATGTCTTCTTCCAGGACATTTTCTTATGTGCTTGCCCGAAATTTTGTGTTTAGAAATGAATATAAGGAACTTCTTGTGTCAGCTTGTGCATGTATATTGGGGGGGGGGGTTCACCATTTAACAAGAAGAAATAAACAATCATTAGTATAAAGAATGATGCCAATGATGGTAAAAAGATAAAATCAGGATGAGAGTGGAGCATGTTAAATTCCGTTGTTCCGTCTTGCACATGAACTGATGGACCCATTAGTTTGAAGAAAAAATGAAGAACAATTTATGGGAAAGTTGTCAAAAAAATGAATTTAGAATTTAAATGGAGCAGGTTAACTATTTTATGTTAGTTATGCTATTCCATATGACTAGAAGAGTCTAAATTTGTAAGTACTACTGCTATCTTCAGATTATTTTTGTATTCACAAGATGCAATTTCTGCAGATTTGCATTTGGTGTTGGCATCATATTATGGGCATGGCTGAGAAGGATGCAACTGAAGGCCGGTGTCCCGCATGTCGTACACCTTATGATAAAGAAAGAATTGTGGAGATGGCATCCAACTGCAGAAGGTTGGGTGTTTGATAGAAATTGTGTGAACTTATACTCTTGTTTGATGTCTTTTATAATCGTATACACGAAGCAACTAATTTGCTACATTCATGGAACATTCTTTCTTACACAGTGTGGTTGCTGAAACCAAAGTGGAGCGTAAACAAAAGGTGCAAAAGGCAAAACCAAAAGCATCTGAAGTAAGGAAGCATCTTGGTGACGTTCGAGTGTTTCAGCGGAATCTGGTGCATGTTATCGGGCTGCCTCTTAGCATTGCTGATGAAGAAGTGAGTTTAGGATTTCAGTTCTTTATTTTCAACTGACCATCATTTGTATTTCTTTCTGCTTGTGTTGTCTTCTTTTATTCCATTTTCATTTCATTTTGTCTAAAGTAGATCATACTCTTACCAGCTTCTTAAGCGTCGAGAATACTTTGGCCAGTATGGAAAAGTTCTGAAGACATGTATTTCACGCACAGCAAATGGAACCATCCAGCATTCTTCAACTGACTGCTTTAGTTTGTAAGTGGATTACTAACACCTTGTTTCGCTCAGAAGATGCGATGCCGCAGATTTTGAGAACTCTTACTGAATTTTTTCATTCTGCACAATTTCTATTTTTGAGTGGATCTTTGTCTGGCTATATTCAGCAGGATTATTAGTTTACTCTGTATTTACAGATCTGTAAAGTGATAATAGGATGGAGTCTTATGATCCCTTTCTCTCCCTGATACAAGTTGAGGGTTTTCAGTATTTACCTCCATGTATTATCTTTAAATAATTATCTTTCTCCTTTTTCCTGATAGATATATAACTTACTCAAAAGAGGAAGAAGCAGTTCGATGTATTCAGCTGGTCCACAACTTTATGTTAGAAGGTAGATGTTTGAGGTAAGAATTTTCTAGAGTTTCTAATTTGACAATCTTTGTTTCACAATCCTGATGGACTTTGTAATCTTGCATTTTCAGGGCATGCTTTGGAACCACAAAATACTGTAATTCATGGTTAAAAAATGCGGTAAAGAATTCATTTAACTAGAAGCAATGCAATATAATTTGGTGTCATGATCATGGATCTGAACTTATGCAGTTCTTAATGTTTTTATGGTTCAGCCTTGTGTGAATCAGCATTGCTTGTATTTACATGAATATGGTTCCGAACAAGATAGTTTCTCCAAAGATGAAATGGCATCCGCTTTTGCAAGGTAAGACGGCAAACATCGAATAAGGCAACTCTTATTTGTGCATGTCGGGCTTGACTTGTCAAACATTTCTAGGATGGTGCTTTACTTATCCGTACCTTGTTTGTACTACATTAAAATTGCACTACACCTATTTCCTTTTTTATAAACGCGACATTTATTTGGGACAAACCAAAAAGGAAAACCCAACATATAGCATGGGAAGGAGGGAGTAATTAGTTTGCAATCATCTTTGAAAGAAAAGAAAAATCAGTGTTGGATAACTTTTACGGTTACTTATACCCTCCCTGCTTTGAATGTCTATTTACAGTTTGCAATCTGCTTTCTTACTCCGGCCTAAATTAAGTGGCATGTTAATTACTTGAGAAAGTTACATTGCATATTTTTATTAGCCATCATGTTGTTCATACAACGAATTACATTAATTTTTTGCTGATGGCACCATCTTTATCTAAGAAGGTAGTTGTGCTCCCCCTTTAGTGTCCAGAACGTCTGGTTTTTCCCGCTTAGCGATATTTGTTTTGAATCTAATCTATTAAATGGTTGACTCGTAACTTATTAGTCGTCGAGTTATACTACGTTTCCTTTGCCATATTCACCTGATTTTTTTTATTTATTGGATACAAGTGAGCCATTTATCGCGTTTATCCCACCGGTATAACTTATCTGTTGTCTGTTAGTGTCCATCCTTCCTTTATATTCTCACTCTCTCTCTCTCTCAATCTTCTGCATGATCATTCATATTAGCCACGTCATACTTATTTTCATCTTGCATCTCTTTTGTTGGAGTAGAGTGCAGCAGACAATTGGTGCTATTCATAACATACAACTTCGGCCTGGGTATGTGCTACCTTCACCAGCAGATGAATATAATAATGTCAGCCCACCTAGTGCAGTGAAAACTAGTGATAAAACTACCTTACAAGTAAGCGCCCTGTTTCTTTGATTAATTTTATCGGGCACATTTTTTTGAAAGGTTTGTCCTTTTTGATATGCATTATGCAGTGTATTTTTGTTATTTAAATCTTGATCTTGGTTGTCTCTATACCCGGCTTTGAATAACAGAAAATATCTTCTCCTGATGTAAACACTGGAAAGCAAGTTGGACTCACCCCGACAGCTTCAGGGTATTGAAATAATATTTCTTTTTGCCTTCTGGAACCCTAGATCACTGCGATATGAAATGCTAATGGTTTTCTACCTCTTATGCGTCAGTGTCAACATTGTCCCGGCCTGGCCGTCGCTTCCAAATTCTTCAGGTTTGACTAGACCAGGCAAACAAAGAACAACAGATTCTGCCCGTGATGCCGTGATCCCTCCAGTTTTATGTCCAAAGAAATCGGAACGTGCTGCCGTAAATGGATCTAAGAAGAATGAAGAAACCTTGGAATTGCATGCTAATAGTAAACAGGATCCTTCAGAATCAGCAGTACATTCTGTTAGCAGAAATCACCATGAACATTCATCAAATATTAAAACACAAGTCTTTTCAACTTCATCACCCCCCTTGATCACTCCCAGCAACCTATCACCTGGGCGAAATTCTCCCCCAAGGCAAGAAGGTGAAAATACTGCAACCTCATCCATACACAAACTACCTGTGGCATTCACCAGGCAGCAGAGCAGTAGTGGTCAAGATAAAGTTGAGAATACAAATATAGACGGTGAATTTCAAAGCGTAAGCTCAGAATCGTCATCCGTCGGCACATATAGTAGTAGTCTTGAAGATGAAAGCTCTATCACAGATGTCCCGGATCATGTTAATACTTCTGCGGGAGACACGACCATGGTCAATGCAAATTTTAGAAAGGAGGATGTACTTAGTATGGATGGCCAGGCACCAAAAGGTTCTGAAGGCATCTCTCATTTAACATCCTTGCTTTCACAAAATTTTGATGAGTCATCAAATCAGTCAAGTTGGGATTCTTGGAAATTTGATGGGGCTTTCATTGGAAATAAAATTGGTTCAGATCCTCAAGAGATACCTGCTAAACCTGATTTTTCTGCCTTTTCCTTGGCATCTCTTAACACCGCGTTGGACAATAAATGGCATGATAGCTCAGAAAAGCTCTCAACTGGTATGGATAAGATGCCTGGATGCCCAGACCTGTTCGAAAATCTCAGAAATGGAACATCCTTCGGAAGATATGGAAGTAATATAACTAATGTCAGTGACCATGGAACTTCAGATTTTGGTGAGAGCCACATAATCTCGAATGTATTGTCAATGGACGGATGGGAGGATGGTTTGACTTCTTCAGACAACTTTGCTAAGTTGTTTGCTGAAGCTGATAGACAACACGGTTCTCACATACTGCGAAATGCTGGAAAAATTCAGAATGCCAATCAGTCCAGGTTCTCGTTTGCACAACAAGAGGATTTACCCATTCAAGCACCTGACTTGGAGCATCATTTTGGTCAAGCAGCCAATCAATATTTCCCCCGACAGGATTCAGTAAATAATAATCGCCCCCTTGTGGAAAATCGTCAAAGTACTGTTTCTTACAGTAGCTTTGCAGGTTATGATAGCATGCATGGTCAGTATTTTACCTCCTCCAATCAGTTGCCTGGTAAGTATCAGATAGTCCTTTTTGTGCATGTATAAAGTTTCTTTAGGAGTTCTACTCCTTCATGAGGATGTTTGCCAGGTGTCGGAATTTACTTGTGATTAAGTTTATTTCATATACTCCCTCTGTCCCTAAGGGGGCGTTTGTTTTTTTATTTTAAGCCTTATTTGCCTCTTAACACTTACTCCCTCCGTCCCAGCCCAGTGTAAACTTTTGGTCAACTTTGACCAACATTGACCAATAATTTAAGGCCATAATAATGATCCTAATAAAAATTTAAAAATTTGTTATTGTATCACGCTTAATAATATTAACAATAACATTTTTTGGATTTTTATTAGGATCATTATTATGGCCTTAAACTATTGGTCAAAGTTGGTCAAAGTTGACCAAAAGTTTACACTGGGCTGGGACGGAGGGAGTATTCATTAAGAGGATTAGAGAAATAAGTGTGTTTGTTTTTTTTTTGAAATAAGGCTTGTTAGGCTCTTAAAGTCCTCTTAATTTTAAGAGGTTAAAATGTTGCTGAATTGCCTCTGAAAGCCACTGTTTCATATTTGGTTTTGGGTAATTTTTTTTTAAACTGTTTACTTGTTTCATAATGCATTTACGGTTTTTTTTTTTTTAATTTTTTTTTAATTTTTTTTAACTGTTTCAGATAATGAATTCAGATACAAAATCAAACAACTTATCCAATTCAGAATTCAGTTTTCGATTCTTTGCCTCTTAATCATTCGGCCATTTTCGGGCGAAATCGATTTGACACTTATCACTTAAAAAAAACAAAAACCCCCTAAATGAATGTCAATTATTTTTTTTCAAATTTGCTCTTGATCAAGAGCAAATTTGAATTTTTTTTTTCGACATTCGTTTTGGGACGGAGGGAGTACTTGTCTAACAAGTCATTCTTGTTCATACATCCTTGTAGTAACTGAGATGGTGGTTATCAATTGCTATTAGTAGTGTTCTTATTTAGCACATAGCAAAAACTTAGTGCAATGTGCTATTTTATACTCCCTCCGTCCCACCTCAAGGTTCCACCTTTCCCTTTTGGGCCGTCTCACTTCAAGGTTCCCTTCCTTAAATGGAAAGTTTTCCATATATTTATACCCTTATCATCTCCATATATTTACAAAAAAAAACCATTCATTATACCCTTATAAAGTTAACATATTTACAAAAAAATCAATCATTAACTTACTATTCCTCCCACTCATTCTCTCTCCTATTCCCTACCACACATTTAACTTTTACATTCTCTCTCAAATTTTCTACCCACTTTAAAAAAATTTCTTTAAAAGCGTGTAAACCTCAAGGTGGAACCTTGAGGTGGGATGGAGGGAGTATTACATATTAATGATAGATTGGTATAGTATACAACATCAGCCTTAGTTTGAATTGGCTTGAAGTCTAGGAACACTTGGTGCTTGGCTCTCTGTGTAGAAATTTAATTTACACTCGTCAAGTTTATACTGGTGCATCTTTTGTGTTTATTTTGTGAGATTAACCATCTTTGCTTTTCTCTCCGCTGTCGTTGCAGAATCTAAACCTAAAGTTATGGCACCACCAGGATTCTCTGCTTCAACCAAAGCTCCACCTCCTGGGTTTTTCTCTCACGAGAGGATGGATCAAGCTGTTGGAAGATTTTCAGGTCTCTTTTTTACCATTTTGATGAATCAGAAAGTACTTTTCTTTCTAGTGAAGCCTGACGCTTTCTTTCTTCCTCCAGCAAACCATTTGGGACATGCACCCTCTTTCGCAGGAGGGCCGGGCCATTTCTCCTCCAATGGACATATTGTTGGTCCTGTGGATATTGAGCTAAATGACCCAGCTATACTGGAAATTGGTAAACGGCTGCCAACAACGGGACTTGATCAAACAAGCTTAAATACATGGCACAATTCATATACACGACCTAACCCTTCTGATTATGAAGCTAGACATCAGCTTCTGATGCAAAAACCTATGGATGCACATCAGAACCCAAATCAATTTGGTAATAGATTTTCTACTCAGAACAATGTCTATAGCGCTCCTCCATTTTCAGACTACTCGCAGCGAAGCAACCTTTCTTCATTTACACCTTTGACTAACCAAAGTGTAAGAAACTATCAACTGAATGGCTACTGGGGAGGTCTAAATCCGGTCAACAATGTCAGCAATCCATCGATTTCGGACTTCTTGTCTAATGATAGTTTCAGTGGCAATAAGCTTGTTCCTGGTTACGAGGAGGCAATGTTTCGGATGCCAGGGTCTAGCAACGTGTACAACAGAGGTTTTGGGTTTTGATTATACTGGAATTGTGATCCATTCATATGGTTTAGTTGGAAGCAAAGTGTGGCATGTGTATCTGAGGTCTCAGTTTCTGCAGCAGAGGTTACTTGGAGGAATTGGAGGATGATGATGCATTACGACTACAACAGGGTACTTCTCAACCCTTTCCCCTTCCCCTCACTATTGTTCTTACTGTTTCTTTGATTGTTAGTGGCTAGGGTGGAGCTATAATTTTATTAGGAGGGGCAAGTATGCCCTTAAAAATATGGGAAAGGAAATTAATTGCCTGAACGCAGCGACTTAAAATATACTCCCTTTGTCCCGAAATGCTCTTTCCACTTCCTCTGTTGCTACTACGAAGATACTTTGAGCAGTAAATTTAGATTGATTTAATTATCTTAATGAAAATATGAAACTTGTTATTGATACGCCATTATAAATGCTATCAGTAACAATTTTTAGATGTTCATTAGGATAATTTAATCAACCTAAAATTATTGCTCAAAGTACCTTCGTATTGACCACAAAAAAAGTAGAAAGATCATTATGGGACGGAGGGAGTATGGGTAAACGTGAGTATGATAGTGTCTGCTTATGTCTATCCCCAAAGAGAACATGTGAAAGGAAGGAAATTAAATGCCAGAATGCATGTCATTTATAGAAGGTAAAACTGGAATAAGATAGAGTCTATCCCCTTAATTCTATCCTCGAAGAAAAATCTGTCACGCTCCCCACAATTTTTTCTCAGAAAGTTGTATTCTATTGTTGGTTTTGGACATCCCACTCGGAAGAGTTCTCATTTTTTTTCTTACCACACAAACTTGAGTGCGTTATGGGTACTCACCTCAATCTTTAAAATGTACAACTATTTAAGAGGTGTACTATTTGAGTGGAAAGCACCCTTTTAAACATCGCAAGTTAAGATGCAAAGTCAAAGAAATTGTCTCGCCTTGTCCAGAAATCTTGGCTCCACCCACTGTGAGTGATTGAAAGTTCTTTTCTTCACTGCCAGCATATCAGAGGTGATGGTTTCTTGGATTGTGCTATAATCATGAAGGGGGAGCTCGGAGCCAGAGCTTACACTTGATGTCCCCCAGGGTTACTTATGTGGTAAGGTCTGTGTGTACTCTTAAAGTGCATTCTTATTTGGTTGTTTCCGATTTGATTTTTTTCAAAATACACGCTTAGCCTTCATTTTAACTTTGTAAAAAGGTTATACAATACTCTATATATAACCTACTCCCTCCGTCCCACAACAAGTGACACAGTTACTGTTCCGCACGGGAATTAAGGAAAAAGTGAAAAGGTTGATGTGTTGTGAGTGTAGATAGTTGAGTAGGAGAGAGAATGCGTGGAGAGAATAGTAAATTATAATGGTGTTGTGAGTATTAAAATAATGTAGGAGAGAGAATGAGTGGAGGGAATAGTAAAGATTCTTTGCCATTTTAGGAAGTGTGACTTATTAGTGGGACGCCCAAAATGGCAAAGTGTGTCACTTGTTGTGGGACGGAGGGAGTATATACTTAAAAATATATACTCCATCCGTCCCAATTTACGGTTCACACTTTCCTTTTTGGTAGGTCCTCAATAAGGTTCACCCTTTTCTTTATTCCCAAAATGGCAAATAATGAATAGTGTCTTAGACAAGCTTGCCCACATACGATTTCAAGAATTAAAAAAAATATATACTTAATTAACCTACTTTTTACCCACTCAAGAGTGGACCTTAAATTGGACGAAGGGAGTATATAAACTACCTTTGTCCCAAATGAATGTCCAAATTTGCTCTTGATCATGGTTGACCTAAGGACATGGTTGAATCTCCCATCTATAGTCATAATCCTCATTTCACACTTTTATTTGTAACCATATATCCATAGAACATTAGTCTTTTCAAAGATGTCATTTGGCTTCAAAATTGGTCCACCTGATTTTCATACCCAGAGAATGGTAAATCAAGCTAATGCAACCAAAATGCCGTCTTGGGTTTTGCTTGAACAAGGTTCTTTTAGTAGCTTTTCATTTTCCCGAGAACTCACTTAAGTTGGCTGAATCTCTTTGCTTTTGCAGCTAGGTTGGGGACGAATATGATGCATCAAGTTGGCGGCAGAACCAGAATGTTAGCTTTTAGACAACAAAGTATTTCTCGATGGGTAATTGCCCCATATATTTTCTTGTCCTTTTTTTCCTTGTAGAGTGAAGTTTATACATAGTTTTGAGACGGATTCTTTTTCTTTTGCTGTGTTTGCTGTGAATAAATTTTGTTTAAGAGCATTTACATTTTCTCACCATCCTTTCTACTATGGGGACGAACTCTTTAATGAAACAAAAGTAATTATAGTTGTACATTGTTCAACTTTGCGGGGAGCGCTTGGCGCACCGGGATTTGCCCTTTTTATTGTTCAACTTGGCGTTTGAGGAATGATGAATTATAACTGACCTGACCGCCTTTAGTCCGTTTATTGGACAGGAGAACCATACATGTAACATGGTGTTGTATGTAGCAGTAGCACCATATATTTGCTTAGATTTTAGTTGTTGTGCATTACTGACAAGTGGACTCATCCTCTAAGACTAGCTTTTAATAGTGCTAAACGGATTTGGAATTGCTGCTTCTCAATATTTGCTGCTGCCTCTGCTCTCAATGGTGGATCTCTTGATTGATGAGAGAGATCAGGAGAATTGTTGGGCCCTACCTGGGTGGGACCCACCTCAAGTAGTTCCGGTCAGTGATCTCACTACTCCGGCCATTACAGGAGACTCGACTACATTGTCACCTTCTGTAGCAGCTGTAGTGTTTCTTTGTCCAGAGTTAAACAACGGGTTAATTGCTCTGGCCCAATGGACTCATGAATGAGACCAATTGGGTTGGTCTCCCAGTGGCCCAATAGATATTGAGATGGCCCAATGAATATCTTTTTATACTTCCTCTCTGTCCCGATATAAAGGTTATCAAATGTGAATGCGAGAGATTAAGAAAAAGGTAAAAGTAGGAGAGAGAAAAGTGGTTTCGTTGATTATTTTAGGTTACTAACCATTACAATGAGATTGATAATGGGATAGTCAAAAAGAAAATTACTACTCCCTCCGGTTTAAAATAATCGTCCCTTTTAGATAAAATGTTTAGTGCAAAATAATTGTTTATTTTGGGGTAAAAAATATTTAAATTCTTATTTTATTTTCACATTGAAGAATGTTATGTTTTATTAATTAATTTGTTATTTAAAAATTAAAATAGTAAGAAAGAGAAATAATAAATAAAAAATACTAATATTGATACTTTCCTGAAATAATAATTATTAAAACTTGTAATAAATTCAAAAGCGGACTGACGGAGTATTTAACATTGCAATTAATGAAAAGAAAGCAATGAAGATGAGAGGGGTTTTGTCCGCACAAAAAGTGACAGATCCTAAACAGTAGAGAGAGCACACGTGTAGGTCATCTGAAACTGGACCCTCTACTGATTCTTGTTATAACTCCTCAGAAATACCTGTGTGTTAAACCTGGTACTGCTTCCTCCCTAGTCTAGTCCCATCTGACACCAGGGTCAATTTATAATGAGTAATGTTGAGGAGGGGCTTTTCGGGAAAGGATTAGAATGGCTTAGGCCCCATTTGATATCACTTATCTGGAGGTGTTTATGACTTATGACTTTTCATAAGTCATTTTTGTATTGTTTGATTTTCGTTTTTGTAAAATAAGTCGCTCAAGTCGTATGCCAAGTCAATTAAAGACAAATTTTTTATAAGTCATAATAAGCGGTAAGGAAAAGTCAGAGATCAAAAAAGCATGAACGATAAAATATTCTGATAAAAAAAAAATTAATAATAAAATAAAATAATAATAATAATATAATAAAATAATAATAATAATAATAATAATAATAATAATAATAATAATAATATAATAATAAAATAATTATAATAAAATAATAAAAATAATAAAAAATAGTAAAAAAAATAAAATAATAATAATTAAAATAAAAAAATATAATAATTAAAAAATTAATAATGATAAAATAATAATAATAATAATAATAATAATAATAATAATAATAATAATAATAATAATTAAAATAATAATAATTAAAATATAAAAATAATAATAATTAAAATATAAAAATAATAATAATTAAAATATAAAAATAATAATAATTAAAATATAAAAATAATAATAATTAAAATATAACAATAATAAAATAAAATAATAATAAAAATAATAAAATAATAAAATAATAGTAATTATTATTATTATTATTATTATTATTATTATTATTATTATTATTATTGTTATTATTATTATTATTTTAGTCTTTATAATTTCATTCAACACTTTTTCAGCTTATTAATCAAACTATCATGCTTACTTATGATAACTAATCAGCACTTAAAAAAAACCAAATCAAACAGCATTATTCACCAGCTCATCAGTCATAAGTCATAAGTTATCAGTCATAAGTAATATGTCATCATCACATATCAATAAGCTAAATCAAACGGGCCCTTAGTCTGTTTGTTTACGAGTTAATTACCAACTTCGTTACTAATCTAATAACGTGTCCAAAATTTAATCGGAACCGGTTAATCGGAGGTTATTAATCGATTAAAATCGTCAACCGTGATAATCGTAACCGCCTTAACTGAAACCGGTTCGATTAAGGTTAAAAATTTTTAAAAACCGGCAACCGGCGGTTATAATCGTCGGTTATTTAACCGGTTAAATAACCGGCGGTTATAACCGCCTTAACCGGCCAAATTCAAAATACTCCCAAAGGCTGGCACCTTCTGTACTCGTGGGACGGCCGGGCCGTACGTGGCGGCGTCGGGAGCGAGTATTTGGAACTCCCTGACGGCTAGTTTGACCCCCAGCCGTGCCCAATTCAAATCCCCGACGGCTACTTGGCAGTGCCCCCATCCAGGTCCCTCCCGGGCAGCGACCGTATAGTGGGCGGCACAGCGGCGAGTCCTCCCTCCCCATTCAATGATTCAATTTTAAAAAAAAAATCTTGAAAAAAATCAATCCTATAAATATCACTCCCTTCCTCCCACCATTTCATTTTCACATTACTTCTCTACTTTTACTCTCTCTCTCTCTTTCTACTCAAATATTCTAAGCCTCTCATACTCTCATTATATTTATTTTTCAGTTTCAGTTAGTTTTTTAACGAAAAGTTAGCATTTTTTTTTGAATTCCAGTCAGTTTTCTAACGAAAATGTCTTCTCGAAGAGGCAACTTAGGCAAGGAAGTTGTTGATTCTTCCTCCCATCATAACGAAGCAGAATCCGAATTTTTTGCGGAATAATTTACACAAAATGAGCAAGATGTGGATGAAAATGTTGTTGAAAGTGGTAGAAGGGGTAGGGGCGGCCGAGGCCGAGCTCGAGGTGGTCGTGCTCGGGGACAAGAACAAGGTCAAGAACAACCGCCAACGGTGCCACGTTCACGTGCCCCTACGTCCGACACATTTACAATCCATTTTCGAAAAGAGCAAATTGATCCCGATGACGACCGCTATTATCGAGCGACTTGCAACTATTGTCCAAAATCCTACCCATTTACGAAGGGTGGAGGGCATGGGTCACTTAACGCCCACACACGCATACAACATCCGAATAAACTTGGCATTTCGAGTGATCAAACTCAATTAGCTCCAACCACCACCCAAGGTTCGTCTTCCGTCCTATTTAAATTTAATAAGGTCATTTTTAGGTAAGAATTTGCCAAATTTGTTTGTGTTAAAGGACTTGCTTTTAACTTTGCGGATGATGAATTTTATGAAAGATTTATACGACTTTCTTTAAATCCCGCCGCTTCAAGAGTACCACGTTCGACTCTCGTACGTGATATTCATAAGGTGGTGTTGACATATCAAAAAACTTTAATTGAGGTTTTATCAAATTTACCAAACAAAGTTTCAATTTGTGCCGATAGTTGGAGTGATCATTGGCAAAGAAATAGTTATTTAGGTGTTACTTGCCATTGGATAGATTATTCTTGGACTATCCAAAAAAGATTAATTGCATATGAAAATTTTGATCCCCCCTATACCGCCGAAGCAATTTGTTCAAAGTTGCGTGGATTTTTTTTTTAAAATATAAGATTACGAATAAAATATTTACTATTTCTTTTGATAATGCTAGTGCTAATACCGCTAGTTTACCGAATTTGATTAGAGTTTGTCAACCGTCATTTGGTGGTAAGTTTTTTCATATTAGATGTTTATGTCATATTATTAATTTATGTGTTAAAGATGGTTTGCATGCATTAGAACAATATGTTTCCCCAATTAGAGGGGCCCTTGAATATATTTCTAGAAGAAATAGTGTTACAAAAAAATAGATTAAATTTTTAAGAAATCAAAATCTTGGTGACAAATATTTTATTTCCGATGTTCCAACTAGGTGGAATTCCACCTATAAAATATTAAAAGATGGTTTTGAGTATAAAGAGCTTCTTATGGATTTTTTTGCTACACTTGGTAATAATCAACCTTTATTTGCTTATCAATGGAATGCATGAACTAATTTTTGTAAATTGTTAAAGATTTTTAACACCACTACTTTGGCATATTCGGGAGTTTATTATCCAACTTCCATTTTGGTTCTTGAGCAATGTGTTGCAATTGTTACTAGTTTTAATAATTTAAAAGATTGCTATGTTTTAAAAGATTGCATTTTTTCCATGAGACAAAAGTAGATTAAATATTTTGCCACTATTCTGTCTTTATTTTTGGTTGCAAAAGTATTAGATCCCCGTGTTAAATTAGATGAATTGGCTACTATTTTAGCTTTTTATTATACTAATTTATACCCCGAAGGTGACGGTGATCATGAATCTCCGTCGAATATTGTTGATACTACAAAAAATGATTTGGTGTCTCTTTATAACGAATATAATGCAATTCATAGAAATCCTTCTCAAAATGTTGACACTACTTCTTCTCAAGATGTTGGTGGTGATTTACTTGAGGCGAATCCGTATCATTTTTTTGCTAATTTGTATAGCAAAAAGAAACGTTCTCGAGTAGGGACTTCTTCTTCCTCTAACATTCCCTTGGAGTTAGACACATATTTCAACATTACTTTTGAATGGGATCAAAGTAGTGATAATCTAAATAATTTTGATGTTTTAAAGTGGTGGCCAAGAAGGAACGAAAGTTATCCTATACTCTCTATAATTGCAAAAGAAGTCTTAGCTTCTCCCGCGTCAACGGTGGCGGTCGAATCCGCATTTAGCATTGGAGGAAATGTTTTGAATGAAAGACGTTCCCAACTAACGGTTGAAAACTTGGAAAATCAACTATTACTTGGGGATTGGGTTAGATCGGAAAAGAGAGAACATGATATGCCTTATGAAGAGGATACACTTGACCCAAAATATCAATACGATGTGGATGACTCTACGGGAAGTGACTAGTGAGGATTAGATTAGTTTTTAATTTTAATTTTTTAGATTAGATTTATTTTTATTGAATTATAATAGTTAGGTTGAGGTAAAGGCTCATAAATGTCCCACCTTAATTATAAAAGGGTAAGGTTGGTTGTCCCCCTCTTTGTAATTTTATTTAATTAATAAAATTTAAGGGTACCGTCCTTTTTTCTTTTATATACTTTCGTTTATTTTAAAAAAAGTTAAGTTTTATTTCTTTCAAAATTCATAATTTTTTTTATATAACTTTTTGCAAAAAATGTATGTAGTAAACAAAAGTCTAAAATGGTCTTCTTTATCAAAAAAAAAAAAAAATTAAAAAAAAAAAGTTAACTTTTTTTATAGAACTAGTTAAAAATATGTTAAAAAGTTAACTGTTTTCTTCAAAAAAATGTTAAAAAATGTTTTTAAAAGAAATATTTCTCAAATAGCTTTGCTTAACCAAAAAAAATAAAAATAATAAAAAAAAAAAAAGCATTAAAAAAATCTGTTAAACACATTTTCCGTTAAAATTTCATTTATTTAAAAATTCTGAACTTTTTTTATATAACTTTTTTTTTAAAAAAAATTACTAATAAGTAACATCTCAAATAGTATTCTTTATTTTTTAAAAAAAAGGGATATACAGTACAAAAGTTAACAGAAACTGTTAACTATTCCGTTAAAAGGACTAATCTGAAAAGAAAAAAAGTCCATTTTTAACCGTGTTAACCGGATATAACCGTTAACCATAACCGTTAGTACACGATTAACGGTTAGGTTACGGTTAGGACTTGACGGTTTTTTTAACCGACGGTTATAACCGTTAACCGCCGGTTTTAACCGGATGGACACGTCTAATCTATTAACAATTTTACTTATTCGTTACTGAGTAATATCTTGATATGATTTTGTTCTTAACCTAAATACTTAGTTTATTATGTCATCCTTCCTAGGGATGGAAGCGGTTCGGCTCAAACTGCGGTTTGGAGTCGAACCGAGCCAAACTGTGCGGTTTGGTTCGATTTTTAGACATAAGTGGTTTAGCTCGATTTGAGAAATTAACAAACCATGTGGTTCAGCTCAGCTTGGGGTTTGACACTCCTAAACCGAACCGAGCCGCGATTTGAAACCGTCAAACCGAACCATTAAGCCGAACCTTAATGAAAATACCAATTGCTATTATGCCATTTGTTATGTTATACTCTGTTTTGTAGTTTTTGTTATGAAGATTCATAACAATGCTAAAATATCATTGAATATATACTCACGACATTAAAATGTGAAAATATAAAATAGTACAAACATTTGAAACCATCAACATTCAACATGCTTAATTCCATAGTATTGAAATAACATGTCCATTAAACCAAAAAGCCATGTAACATTGTACCACAAACAGACTCTTGTCTATCATTCTTGGCCATTACATCTTCACCCAATAAAGTCTATACAAATCATGCTATTGTATCTTAACAAACCATCCAAACCATGTTATTGTATCTTAACATACTAAAATCTTACAATACATAAAGATTGTATCAAAACAGAGTTAAAACTTTCCTATTTGGTACTTTGTTGCCGCTTATGTTGCCTTTTTTGAATTGTTATGGTTTGAAATGTGGTTCGGACCGTGGTCTATATCGCGGTTTGGACCGTGGTCTGAATCGCAAAATCAAACCGCAAATCAAACTGCGATTTAGACCGAACCAAACCGAACCATAGCGGTTTGGTTTAGCTCGGTTCAATTTTTTTTATGGTTTAGCTCGGTTTGGAATTTCTCCAAATCGATCCTAGCGGTTTGACTTCTAAAATTGCCCAAACCGAGCTAAACCGAACCATTTCCACCCCTAATCCTTCCATCTCATTTTCATCTAAATCTCCGTTAAATCAGCTTATTTGACACTTTGATGTTATTAAAATGCTGAAATATCCTTTGACTTGTTGACCGGTGGTACACCTTGGATAAATACATCACGGATCATCCACATGCTATTTCATGTCACAAATTCTGCACATGATATGCACGTATTAAGTAAATTGTGGGCTAATGAAGGAATTTTAGGAGAATTTTAGGGGAACGAGATAGAGGAAATTGAAGCAAATTGTGTTCGATGCTTAATAGACGAAATTAAAGGAGGAACCGATCAAAGGCGTTTGAAGCAAATTTTTTGGCGTTTGATTGTAAGTATTTCATCTTAGATTCATTTTTTTGAAGATTTGCATTTTAAAAAGCATATATTTACTGTAAATTTTTGAGTTTTTAATTAGTCATTTATCATCGAAAATCCTAATGCTATGAAACTCAAAATTTTCAAAAGAAAATTAGGTTTTCTAGTTTCTTTTCAGTTGTTTGTTGTTATATTTGAATGTTGACAGTTGGTGATTGTTATATTTGAACATTGAAGCAAATTTTGTTGTTGTTGTGTTGAACATGTATTATTTGCCATTCAGTGTTATTGCAGTATGGATGATGAACCCATGAGTGGGTCAAGAAAGGCTAGAATTTTGCAACACAACCAGATTATGTTGATTTGGTAATATATCATAGAGGTGAAATAATCGAATATCCTAACATAAAATATGTAGGAGGGGAAGTGAGTAGGATAGAGGGAGTGGATATAGATTATGTGAGTTATGGTGCATTGTGTAAGACAGTGAACAAACTGGGTATATGGGTGGAGAGACATTATATTATTCGATTTCAGGTATCAGTTTAATAAGTTGCGACAGAGATATTATTAATGCTTGTGTCATTGCTAAATTGCATGGTGAATTGCATATATATGTTAAGCATCAAATTGATGAATGTGTGTTGAGTCAATAGCTGCCTGAGGTAATGATGTTGACTTATCCAGATGCTTCTAAAAATGTTGAGAGAGAGAGAATGTGGAGGGGTGTGATGAGGATGGGGCTAATGTGCAGGAAGCTAGTGTTGAGGGGCATAATGTAGAAGGGTCAAATGAGGATGAGAACTTTGAAAATGATGATTGGTGGGAGTATAATGAAACTGAGCTTGAGGAATTGATCTCCCAAACTCAAAATATGAAAGAAAATGATAATGTGCAGGGAGGAAATGTAAACCTAGATGGTGTTGGGAATGAATATGATGGGAAAGCATGTGGTTTTGAGAATGAAGAAGATGGAAGTGATAGTTTGAACAATGTAAAAGTAATGACAAATTATGAAGAGTATTTAGCTTATATGATACATGCTAAGAAAACTAGAAACAAAGTGGTTGGGGAGGATGAAGATGATGGAATGAATGAAATTGGGGAGAATGAAGAAGATGGTGAAAATGCAAATTTTAATCATGGAATGGGGTCTGGTTCTAATGTAATTGGTTTAAATGCAGATGGTGAAAATGAATTACAAAATGAGATTGAAAATCATAATGTGGAGAGTAGGAATGAAAATCAGAATGTAAACAATGAGACTGATAATGTTAATTTGCTAGGAATGAGCTCTGGTTCTAATGTAGATGATACTGTGCCAACCTACTTTGACTATGATGTTGGGGGTGATTTCAAGCAGTGGTTGAGTGATGATGGAAAAGAATCTGATAGTGATGTGGATCCATTAGATATAAGTGATGAGGATGATTGGATAAAATGGTCAAAACCTAAACCCAAAGTGGAGATAAAATTCAATTCCAAAGAGGATATAAAGAAAGGGATTTCTGTGTTGATATGGTTTTTGAAAGAGCTTTACAGTTGAAGGACCAGATTATGGCATATGCTTCAGCTAATGGTTTTGATGTTTGGTTGAAAAAGAATGACAAAAAAAGAATTCAAGCTAGTTGTGTAGGATGTCCTTGGCAGCTGTGGGCAAGTTGTTAAGCAAAGGATGGGGCATTTAAGGTTAAGTCATATCAGCCAAAACATAATTGCACAAAGAATTTGAACCTCAGATCTGTTAACTCTAAATGGTTTGCAAAAATATTGGGTGATAAGATTAGAGTCAGTCCTTTTTATAAAATTGGTTGATATTAAAGAAATGGTCAAAACAGATGTGGGAGTAGAGGTAAATTTGAAGATGTGTTTGTTCACAAAAAGGAGGGCATTGACTGTTATTCAACATAATATGATTGAGCATTACTCTTTGCTTTGGAACTATGTACTTGAACTTGCAAGGTTATATCCTGGGATTACTATAGTTTGAAGGGAACATATGATGAGTGGGCTGGACCGAAAGAGTCTAGAAGGTTTTATGTGTGGCTTGATGATTTAATGATGGGTGTAGAAAATTCATTGGGGTTGATGGTTGTTTTCTGAAAATATGGATTCTGGGTGAGTTGTTGATTGCTATGGGAAGAGATGACAATAACCAGATGTTTCCTATAGCATAGGCTGTAGTTGAGAAAGAGGATAAACATACATGGATATGGTTTCTCAACCTTGTTTCAAGGGATATTGGCATAGGTGATGGAGAGGGTTGGACAATCATGTCTGATCAACAAAAGGTGATTGTTTCCCACTTATATGTACACATTTTTTGAAATTATTTAAATGTTTTAAGCACACATTAATTGACTAAAGTATCCTTTTTAATTATCATGTGCAGGGACTGGAATGTGTTGTGAAGGACTTGTATCCTGAGATTTATCACAAAAATCGTGCTAGGTATATTTATGCCAATTTCAGGAAGCGGGGTTCCACTGGTGTCAATTATAGAAAATATTTTTGGGCAGCTCCTAATACAAATGTTAGAGGATATCAGGAAGCAACATCGGAAAAGGGATGAAGATGACCCATCAAGAAAGTTAACAACTCCAGAAAAGGGATGAAGATGACTTGTGGGCTATGCAAGGGAGGGCTACAACATCAAAAAAATGTCCTGAGAAACCTTTAACAGTTAATGAGCATGTAAGTAACTTTAACCCTAGTATAATGCTTAAATACTATAATTATAACATACATGACACTAACAATAACATACATGTGTTAAGGTAAATGCTTCTGGAGCTGGATCTACAAATAAGAAAAGAGGAAATGCTTATGGATCTATAAATAAGAAAAGGTAAGAAGAAATGAATCTATAAGTTATTTCTTTACTTTCAATGTGTGTTGAACTTCCCATGCCTTTTTTCTTTAATCAATGTCCTTGGTCCCATGCCTTTATTAATTATATAGGAACATAGTTCAGCAAATGAGGCTCTTAGCCAAAGCCAAAGACAAGAATCTGGGAATGCTCAAAGTGGGGGTAAGGTTTTGAGCTGTTTTGAGATATTGATTTTTTTAAGTGACCCCACTCATGTGTTATGTACTAACCATTGTCTCCATTCTCCTTTCTTTTTATTAGGTTCAAACTAGGTACAAAGGGAATGATCCCCCCTATATTCAAGCTAGCCTACAACCATCATTCTCAATGAGGGGAAGGACTTTTATAACTGCAGAGGCATTGCAAAAACAGACCAAGAAGAAGAAGCCAAGACATTAATTATGTGTAGTTGTGTTCGTAAACATTAGAAATTTAGTTGCTTTTTATTTTGGTAAAATTTTATGGTGGTTGTCTGATGTTTAGGTAAACAGTGATGGTGGTAGTTGATAATTTGGTGTTGGGTAACATTTATGATGGTGTGGCCCTATGTTTTTACTATCACACAAAGTTTTTTTTGGGGTATTATGGCTGAACTCCTCTGTTATGGTTTTGGATTTTGGGGGTTTAAAGTGTTTTGCTAAGCACAATTACTTGTCAGATGGCATAGAACATGTAAGATAGATCATATGTTGCTATGTAAATTTATTTTCAAGGTTAATTGTTTTTTTATGATGATGATTGACTCATATAAATTCTATTATTTCATTCAAGTTCAGAGGGTATAAAACATCTAAACTTAAAATACTTCATTGAAACAGAGAAACCAAACATTAAATTAACATTAAGATTCATTGTAAGTAGTTCATTATCATGTCATTACAACCATTCTAAACACTCTCATCCTAAACCCACCAACACTAATCACTTCATTGCAATGAAAAACAGAGCAATCAAAGACAAAAGAGATGCAAGAAAATAGAGCACAATCATCATCTTCTTTCCACCAATAGCTGAGTTCAACCCTTTCAATCCAACTTGCAAACTTTGAATACCAGTATGTAGACCACCTCCCAATGACCTTACTTCCATCATTATTTCATGCTTTCCAATTTCAGCTAATGTATTTCCCCCAATTACAGACCAAGCAACATCTGAATTTTTTGGCTCCCAAAATTTAAAGAAATTGCAGTCTTCTTTTTCGCACTTGAAGTATAACCTATTTGGATTGCTGGTCGATTCTGAAATTCGAACAATTGCTCTTTTGTTATACTTGCAACACTCGTTCCTAAATTTGATGAAACCTCCATTGATATGACTGTATTTGAAGTTTCCCTCACGCGTGATGAATTTGAAGAAGCCATCTCACAACCTGGTTCAGCATATACGAAGCCAGTTGATAGGATTAAAGTTACAAATACATAAACCCTAGTTTTTAAATTGGGAATTTTTACCTTTCAAAATATGAAACTTAATCTTTATAACTAATGAAATAGGGATATCTTACCTGCTTCCCTACCAATTTTGAGTTCTCTATACAAATATTGAGTGCTACAGCCATCTTTTCCTCGCTCTATAAGTTGGCCTCGTCTATAATGGCGTCGTCCTCAAAATAGAGTTGAAGGGAGAAGTTCATGTGATTCACCGGTGATGTATTTATCCAGGGTGTACCACCAAGTCAACAAGTCAAAGGTCATGTCAGCATTTTAATGATGTCAACGTGTCACATAGGATAATTTAACGGAGATTTGGACGGAAGGATGACATGCTAAACTAAGTACTTAGGTTGGGGACGAAATCATACAAAGATATTACTCAGTGATGAATAGGTAAAAATGTCAATAGGCCAGTAACGACGTTGGTACTTAACTCGTTTGTTATCCATAAAAAGGAGTTTATTTTCTGATTTACCAAATACTTGCTCCGACCTAAAATATTTATAGTTTTGCAGTTTTTCATAAAATATTGATACATTTTATCTAAACTGCTCGTATTTATGATTATATAGTTGTAATTATAAAAGCATTCAATTGGGTACTTGAATATTCAAATGTTAGATTAATTTATTTGATATGTATTAATTGTTTTTTTAATATATATGTGAATGAACGATATAAAACGAGTACAAACATGGGTCATAAATCGGGCAAAACCCAATGGATTGGGCCCTAAGTAAAATCCATATAAGTCTCAAATACGACATAGGGAATGGACTTCCCTACCTATGCTCGTCATGCCTACTTGTCATTTTCTACTATGTCGACCCAGACATAGTAGAGCGAATATAATGAATAAGGCAGCAATGATAGAATATGCCGACAAGGCATCCATAAAAGCCGACCAAGGCTTCCTCAAGTGACGACCAGGGTCTCCTCGGTCTAACATCCAGGCAAGGGAATGGGCTTCCCTACCCTTGCTCACATCTTACTCGGCATTCATGCATGTTGACCAACGTAATATGCCGATGAGCAAGCCTGCTAGGCATACGTACAGAAGGCTTATATAATCCTTCTTCAACAAGGATGGTGGGAAGTTATAATCCAACTAGGATTATAATCCTTCTAATACACAACTTCCTATCCAAGGATGGACTCTATATCCTACACCTATAAATACAAGCCATAATTCACATAATTTTGTTAACACATCTTTTGACTCTAAACTTTTGTCAATTGATTTGCTCTCTATATCACATGAATACTTACTCTCACGCTGGAGAGCCTTCGCCGGTGAAACCCCGACTTAGTTTACGTGTTTGTTCATCTTTTTCAGGCTATTCAAACATCCAGGATACAACTTGCCACTGGATTTGGGCTGATCCGAACATTTTTGGCATTATCAGTTTGGTTCCATTGCCGGAAAGCAATCGTATTATCCTTTGAATAGCTTGAAAAGTTTTGCTCCGTTCTCCTAATCCTAATGGAAGAAGGACACACTGCTAGCATCACTCCTGATCAGGATAACTCTCTTATGGAGGAGACTCGTGGTATTTCTAGGACTACTATTCCTCTTGCCAATGGGGAACTGCCGCCTCCTCTACCCTTAAACGATTGGCTGCCCCCACTAGGAATGAACCTGCGTTTTAATGGGCAGCCAGTAATTGAGGTGGTGCTCCTAAACCCTCCCGTCATCGACAACGAGGAAGACCTGCTGGTAGTCAGACGGGGACGAATGCCGCCCAGGGAGGAACATGAACTTCTCCCCCACAAATTGATCGCAGAACTCTCCTACATCGCCAAATGGACACCCTGCAACACATTTATGAAATGCAAAATGCCTTGCTGCAGTTATACCCTGAACACTCCTTGGCTGAATTCATAAGGCCTATGAGGACTGAAAATTCCCTTGGAGGGGAAAGTCGTTTTGACAGGCGTGGTAGTCGGGGGAATAGAGAAAATCTTCCTCCTTGTTAAAATCTCCCTCATCATGACACTTCTGATAGACCCAAGCAAAAGCCCCTCTAAGATGTCCCTACTCCTCATAAGGCTCCTGGACATGGAAATACAAGAAACGAAGTGGACTTGTGAAACAAATTGATCAATTAAAGGGAACATGAGGTTAATTCAGCTGACTTGAGAGCAAGGCTCAGTCATGTTAGGAAAAAAAAACCTCCTCATCATAACCCCTTTCCTCGGCATAGGAGCCCTCCTCGTCATAGGGGCTCTCCTCATCACAGGACTCTTCCCCATCCAGAGATGGCCCCCAGGAGGGACAGAACCCCTCCTCACCATTTTAGGCCATTGAATGGCAGAGCACCTTCTGGACACTGAGATAATCACCATCAACATGAGGAACAAATCCGAGTGAATGGACATAGAAAAAAATAAAGGACTCATTGTTAGTGTAAACTGCAGGTGATATCGTAGATGATTTCCCAAAAGTCCAGGTGATATCACAGATGATTTCCTGTACTGAAAATTATATAGTTGTATATTTCTTGTTTATTATTTAATGGACTAATGTGCTAATAAACTCTGTATAGTCTATGGTTTGTGTTTATATTTCAGAGTGCAATAGCATCAAAGAAGGAGCTAGACACGTGTGGAAATTGGAAGAAAAGAATTTATACATTTTATGTATAAATTCGTAACTTGGGCAATAACAAACAAAACGTGTGAAGACTTGGTCAAGAGTTGTTGCTAAGTTATAAAAGAAGTACAAGGTTGATAAAGCATGGGAGTACAAGGCGTGAAAGCTTGGCTTAAGGATAAAACAACTTGGTTGCTAAAATTGAGGAAGTGGAGCTAAAAATGTGGAACAACTTCACCCACTCTCCCTATACTTCCTCCACGTGCAAGACCAGCCCCAAGGCTGTTAATTAAGTAGCCTTCAAGTATTTGAAGACTATAAATAAGCTTGGAAGGTTTCATTTGAAGACATGCCAATTACATCATCACATTCACACCTTCGAAAGCTTAGAGATAAAGTTCTTTGTTTGGTTCTTTTTAATCCTTTATCCCTTGTAATTTCGCACTTGATTACATTGGTATCAAGATGTGTGAAGGCTAGGATAGGATTCTGTTCTTTATCTCTTGTTCCATTGAGCTCAAAATAGTTATAGCTATAGGGAACTTTCGGCTTTGTAAATTCATTTATAGTGATTATAAAGTCTTGCCTAAGAGGCACTCTCAAGTTATATTTATATAACTTGAGAAAAACAATTTTGGTATTTTTTTCCGCTGCAAACTCTTTTACAAAATTGTTTTATTTTCGAAGTGTGTGTGTGCTATCTCAAGTGCTATCGTTGGTGCAGTTATCACCTTGGATATCACTTGTGATTCTGGCCGTGACAATTTCACTCATCGTAGTTCTCACTTTAGCTTGGGGATATATGCAAGGGATATTCTCCTCTTAAAAAATAGAATTGTTAAAATGGAAATGGGGAGGACGAAAGTGGATGATGATGATACCAATGCCACTCGTCCTTTCTCCCAGTGAATTAATGATCTACCTTCCATTCCTGCTCTCAAAATCCCCAGTTTTGAAAAATATGCGGGGACCAAAGACGCACGGGACCATGTTCAATGTTTTGAATCCACCATGACCCTCCTAACTAAGGCAGATGACATTCTCTGCAAGGCTTTTGCAAATACCTTCCCCGGAACAGCCCTGTCCTGGTTCCGTGCGCAAAAGAAGGAAAGCATCGATAGATGGAAAATCATGAGTAGGAGGTTCCTGGACCATTTTGCGACAGCTGGGAAGAGAAAGAAAAGACTGACAGACCTTGCTAACATTGAGCAAGGAAAAAATGAAAACACTCTAAGTTATTACAATAGTTTTAGAGCCATGGCTGACCAGGTGGAGGAAAGCCTAACCGACCGGGAGGTGATTGTTTGCTTCAACTCCGGGCTGAGATACAGACAACTAATCTATGAGCTTTCTGCCATGGAGCCCAAATCAAAATATGATTTATATAATGTGGCTTACGCTATAGCTTTGGCAGAAGAGAAAAGTAAGAAGAGATCTGAAAAACCGGAAGCTGATGCAGCTGGCACCAACCAGGCTTCCAACAGAAGTAACTACAAGGGAAAGAATAGGGCTCGAGCTACTGAAAAAGCTGAGGTCTTCACCCCACTCACTAAACCTATCACGGAAATCATGCAATTGGTGAACCTACCAGATCCTCAACAACTCAGTGATAGGTCAAAACATGTCCGGGACAATTCCAAATACTGTGCCTTCCACAAGGACCACATACTCGACATGGAGAATTGCATCTCCCTTAAAAGAATGATTCAGAGATGGGTAGACAAGGGAAAACTTGATCTCTATTTTATGAGAAAAGATAACAAGAGAATAATAGAAGATGACGATGACAGAGATGATGAAAGGGAAGACAGGCCTTCTAGGGCTAAACTCCATGTTATAAGTGAGGAGACTGTTTTCAACAAAAATTGAAAGACCAGATAAATGAGCTAAGTAAGGTCTACCACATCCCCGCCTGGATCCATAAGGAGGAGGAAGTTGGTAGCTTCTCCCCTAATGAGCTAACTGGAAGTCGCGCGGCTTGTGAACAACCCTTGGTGATCAAAGGGACGATTGATAATTATGAATCCTTGAACCGTACTCTGGAAGACTATAAGGCTTTACTAACCATAAAGTCAACACCATGGACAATTGATTTACTGCTGGAAGTCGGGGAGCATCCCTTCCGAGCAGAGGCCACAATAACATTCGTGGTCATGGACCTGGCAAGTGACTACCATGCCATCCTAGGCATTCCAAGTCAAGGCAAACTCGGGTTGGTCGCCTCCCTCCCTCACCAGCGAGTTAAGTTTCCCATTCGCTGGGAATCAAATGTGAGATGGCGACCCCTAAATACATCTTGGAACATGTGATGAGGACCAAAAAAACTGCTAGAAAGGTGGAGGTAGATACGCCAGAGGAAAATCTAAAAATTACTAAGTCTGTAAAGACTACTAGCACTAGTTCTAGGCTTCATCTGATTTTCGAAGCCGAAGATGAGAAACACATGATACTGGACATTCAAGAAGATAACAGTGATAACACAGTTCTATCTGTACAAGATATAACCCCTCATCTCGTCAGTGGCCAGAACTCAGGGGCCAACCTTGTCTTGAGACAAGCAGAGCCGTAGGATGTAGATGAACTGCTAGAAATGGAGGACCTAGACATAGATGGTGATGAAGGAAGAACACTAAGAGAAATAATTATTGAAACATTGCAGTTCTGGGGCAGTCCAGAAATGGAACCCGTGGACGAATTGGAAGAAATTGAAATCAACCCCGACTATCTAGAGCAAAGAATAAAAATTGGGGGCTAACTCTCCCCAGAAGAAAGGAGGAGATCATCACCCTTCTGAAAAATAACCTACATGTCTTTGCCTGGAATGTAGAGGATATGAGGGAAATTAGAGAAGAAGTGGCTGTACACAAGCTGGAAGTCGACCTGTCTGCTAGTCCCAACAAGCAGACAAGGAGAAATTTTGTAAATGATAAATAAGATGCAATCAAAAAGGAAGTGCAGAAACTGCTAAGTGCAGGAATTATCAGGGAATCAACTTATCCTGTTTAGTTGGCCAATGTTGTGATGGTAAAAAAAAAACAAAACGGGAAATTGCAAATGTGTGTGGATTTCACAGACCTCAACAAATCTTTCCCAAAGGACAATTATCCTCTCCCCAGAATTGGCAAGCTGGTAGACTTCATTGTCGGGCATCGGACTCTTAGTTTCCTAGATGCCTACTCGGGTTACCACCAGATAAAATTGGCCGAGGAAGATATTGAGAAAATAGCCTTCCAGACAGCTGGAGGAAACTATTGCTAAACCATGATACCCTTCGGGCTCAAAAATTCTGGCGCAACCTACCAACGCATGATAAACAATGTCTTTGTGGAGCAGATAAGCTGTAACATGGAAGCCTACATCGATGACATGGTCATTAAAACTAGGACTGGCAGTCACACCTCGAATCTGGAAGAAACCTTTGGCAACCTATGAGCAAACAACATGAAGTTGAATCCAAGCAAATGTGTGTTTGGGGTGACGAACAGAAAATTCCTAGGTTTTATGGTATCAAAGAGAGGGATTGAGGCAAACCGGGAAAAAATCAAAGACTTGATCGACATAAAAGAGCCTATCAACATCAAGGAGGTTCAAAGGCTGAACATAAGAATAGCAGCCCTTGATAGGTTTATTGCAAAGTCTGCAAAGAAATTACTGCCTTTTTTCAAAGTTTTGAAGGGGACCAAGAGCTTCTTCTGGACATTTGAATGCTCAGAATTATTCAAACAGTTAAAGGAGTACTTAGGATCCCCTCCTTTATTGAGCAGCCCTGTCCTGGGAGAAATGCTATAAGTCTTCCTAGCAGCTACGGACAACGCTATAGATGTGGTACTAGTTCAGAACGAAGGAACCACTCATAAACCTATCTATTATGTCAGCAAGACATTATCGGATGTGGAGAGCAGATAATTCAACGCAGAAAAAATAGCTTACACCTTGATCATAGCGACAAGAAAGCTACGAGCATACTTTTCTGCACACCCCATAACTGTGTATACCAGCGCCCCTTGAAGAAAATCTTGCATAAGTTGGACTGCTCAGGACGTCTCATTAATTGGTCTATCGAACTCACTGAGTTTGATATCAGATACCAGACTAGGAAGACACTCCTAGCACAGCCTCTGGTCAATTTTATGGTTGAAACCGCCTCCACCGGTGAGCACGACCCCACCTCCCGTAAGCACAAAAAAACTGCGGGGGAAGAACTAACCATCGAGCTTCCACCTGACTGCTGGGCTGTATACACAGATGGGTCAGCTACTAAGAAAATAAGTGGAGCGGGAGTTGTACTAGCAAGTCTCGATGGGGAGCACACCATCTATGACATAATCAGATTCAAGTTTCCCGCTTCCAACAATCAAGCTGAGTACGAGGCTTTGATATTTGGCATAGAGTTGGCATCTTTCTATGGAGCAACAAAAAATAGCCGCCTTTCGTGACTCCCAGCTGGTGGTCAAACAACTAAAAGGGGAGTACAACACTCAGCACCCCGTACTTACAAAATATAAAGACCTCATCCTAAACATAACAAAAAAGCTGGAATTTTTCAAAATAAGTCAAATAGGCCGGGAGGATAATCAAGTGGCAGACGTTCTATCTAAACTGGAAACTATTGACGTGACAGATCCTGATTCTAACCCACTCATAGTCTATGCCGAAGAACCTGCCTACGAAAGACTACGAGTAATGCTCCTAGACGGGGAGGAGAAATGTTGGATAGACGAATACATGAACTTCATTGAAAAGAACCAACTACCAGATGACGAAGCACGTGCTAGGATCATCAAGAAGAAATCAGTAAGGTTCACAGTATGGAATGGGATCCTATACAGACGATCATTCACAAAACACCAGCTGAGATGTGTCTAACCCATAGAAATAGAAAATCTCTTGGCAGAAGTCCACAAAGGCATCTTTGGTGGTCACCCGGGGGGGGGGGCAAAATCTTAACAGACAAAATCATTAATCTAGGTTATTACTGGCCAAACCTGAGAAATGATGCACAAGCCTACGTAAGAAAGTGTGACAAATGCAAGAGATACACTGACATTCCTAGGCTTCCATCATTAGAACAGACACCCATAATCCTTACTTGTCCATTTGACCTGTGAGGAATCGACATCATTGCCCCCCCCACTCGAGGCAATTTCAAGTACGTGATCGTGGCAGTCGATTACTTCTTTAAATGGGTAGAAGCAAAGGCCTTAGCCAAAATTACAGAGGAGAACGCAATCAACTTCGTCCACGACTTCATCTAGTGTCGCTTCGGGGTTTCACACACTATCATCTTAGATCATGGTCTCCAGTTCTCCAAGGCTTTTATAATAGAGTTGAACAGACTAGGAGTCAGACACATCAAGTAATCAGTAAGCAGACCTCAATGCAACGGACAAGCGGAAGCAACCAACAAGTTGGTGCTAACAGCCCTAACCAAGAACCTAGAAGGAAGTGATGTTAGATGGTTGGACGAACTTCCCTTAGCCATATGGGCAGTTCACACAACCACCCAGGGGCCAAACGGGGAAACCCCATTCGCACTGACCTTTGGATCTGAGGTTATAGCACCAGCTGAAATGGCTATCCCTACAACAAGAAATTCAAACTATGTTTAACAAGTCAACATGGTTAATAGACTGCTAGATCTAGGCCTAGTGGATGAGAAAAGACTAGCTACTCATATGAGGATGGTAAACTACAAGCAAAGAACTAAGGCTTACCACAACAAGATAGTTAACAAAAAAGTATTCCAAGTTGTAGACTGTGTGCCTAGAAAGATTGAAGCTACAGGAAGAAAAGCAGAACAAAACAAGCTCTCCCCGAACTTGGAAGGCCCATACATCATCACTCAAGTTATTGGATAAGGGACCTACAGAGTGAAAACCCTATATGGGCAAGAGCTGAAACATACGTGGCATTCTGATCACCTACGAAAATACTATCAATAGTTTGTAGATTGTTTGTTGATTTATCATATTAGTCTTTGTTAATTTTTTTTCCTTATTTTAATATAATAGAATTGCAGTTTGATGTAATCAGTTTTAGTTAATAGAAATTCAGTTTCATCAACAAGACTATGATTAGCGAAGGCAAATACAAAAGACGAATAGCCTACTGCTCGCACATTATGCAAAAAAAAAGGCCAAAATATTATGTCGAACGACCCTCCTCTGCATAAAGGGACAAGTTCCCAAAAATTATCTAAGACTTGTGGCGAACGACCTTTCTCGACATAAAGAGATAAATCTACAAAGACCAATGATGAACGACCCCCCTCAGTATAAGGGGATAAATTCCCAAAAATTATATAAGACAAATACCGAACGACCTTCCTCGGTATAAGGGGATAAATTCCCAAAAAATTATCTAATACTTATGTCGAATGACCTTCCTTGACTTAAATATATAAATCCCCAAAAACAAATACTGAGCGACCTCATCGGCATGAAGGGACAAGTTCCCAAAAATTATCTAAGTTTTATATCGAACGGCCATCCTCGACGTAAAGAATCACACAAATATCAGGTCGAACGACCCTCCTCGACCTAAAAATATCAAATCCTAAGAATTTATGTAAGTGTTAGGCCGAACGATATTCCTTGGCTTAATAAGATAAACTCTTACAATTTACCCAAGTGGTGGGCCGAATAACCCTACCTCGGTTTAAAGGAATTAATTCCAAAAGTGCAAATGTCGAACAACCCTTCCTCGACATACAAGAGTTAGGTACTTAGATTAGACAAATAATCAACTTACAAACATTTAACATACACGCATTCAAGATGAAGCAGTTCAAATAAAAACAGTAAATACGAAAGACAAGTGCTGAAGAAAAAGCATTATATTGATTATAAAGTCAAGGTACATGGAAGGCATATTCAAAAATTACATCGATAAAAAAAATAAGAATGATTCAGGCTTGATCATCACCCCTGAAAAGATCATCTTGTTCAACAGCAGCATCGGGGATGATGACCTGAGCGGCTTGCTCCACCTCGGCATTCTCTTCCTCGTCCTCGTCCTCCGAGATCAAGCCCTCTTCCTCAATGTTTACTATACGTGTATGAATGTTTTGAGGATCAATTGGGGGAGGATCCCAAGCTGGACGGTTGTCATGAGCATCTTGAGAGGCAATAACCTTTGAGGCATTATCTGAGAATGGCACGAGGGAGTGCATGGATCGAGCTGCATCATCGTAGGAGTCCTGACAGATGAGTATGGAAAGCACCTCTAGGTTGAGGTTGAGAGACGGGTCCACCATGGCTCTTCTGGCCAAGTGTAAGTACCCATCAGAGTACATTGTGGTCGTCTTCTCCGCCACTGCTTGTCGAAAAGCCAGGCTGGATTTATAACAAGCAATGGCGTATGCCTCCCTAGATGGGATACTTGCCTCCAGCTCCCTCAGACGTGCATTGGCCTCCACGGCTTTCTTGAGGGCCTCAACCCTTTGTCCCTCCAGATCTGCTTCCTTTAGCCGGGCAGGTTCTTGGCCAGTGCCTCCTTGGCTGCCTTTTCTTCTTCCTCAGCCTTGGCCTTAGCTGCCTTGAAGGCATCAACATCTCCCCGTAGATTATTGAGGAGATCCATGACCTTTTTCAGGTCGACTTTGTCTTTCTCAGCTTTCTTCTCAAGCTTTTGCTCATATACCTCATCCGCCGTAGACTTGATGGCCTCATATGCCGTGACTGTGGCAAGCTGTACAAAGATAAAATGAAAAGTGATCAGAAAAAACACAAGTACAAATTTGACGAGGAAGGGAAACGGGAAAAACCGAGAAAGCATACCTCACTCAGAAGAAGGTTCTTCCTGCTGGCCAGATTCTCCATGCTAGGTTTGGAGTTAAGGAAGTGATCCAAAAGATCATCATCCAAAGATCTGTGGATAACAGCCCGACCAACCCTTAGTTGGGGGCCCTTACGAGCAAGGATATCCATGCATTTGAAGATAGGTGCCTCACGGGCCTCCTGTACAAACTGCTCGGCCTCAGCATATGTTTTTATATGATGAGCATAGAGTACAGTTGAGAAGGTCTCAGTTGCTACCCTTTTTGAAGGACCCTCCCCCCAGCTTCAGTCATTTGCCATTTCTGGGCTGGGGTCCTTTGCCCGGCGTCTCCCTCATCGGTCCCTACCAGGCCAACATGCCTTAAGGCTTCCTCGGCCTGAGGAATTATTGCTTCATGGGAGCTCTGGCCTCCCTCAGTCTGGGCCTCCTGCCCTTCATGGTCACCCTCCTCGGTGGATGCCTCAGCACCTCCCGCTGTCTTAAGAGGCAAGGCCCCAGCTTCCTTAGTGGCCAAGACGACCTGCCTCTAAACGGCGTCAGAGCGCCTATTATTTTTCGCTGAGGACAGCCTCCTCGGTGGATGCCTCAGCACCTCCCACCAGCTTAAGTGGCAAGGCCCCAGCTTCCTTAGTGGCCAAGACGGTCTGCCTCTAAACGGCGTCAGAGTGCCTATTATTTTTCGCTGAGGACAGAGATGTCCTCTTTAGTTTCATGAGGGCTTGGGGGTCAATGATATCCTCTTCCATCTTCTTTTCCTGCTCGACTGTCAGATCTGGAAAACACGAGAAAGATAGATGTTGGTAAAAAGACGAGTAAGGCAAATCGTTAACAAAAAACGAGCAGGAATAATTGAAATATAACACAAGGGTAAAAGATGGGAAAAAAGAAATTTACACCCGGGCAAGTCATTCACGGTTAGACGTCGGTTCTCGTATAGTTTGCAAATATCGCAATCAGAATAAAAGACGAGACCGGGATGCACCCTCCAATCCGAATATCTATTCCCCCCTAACTACTTGGGCCATGGGCACTAACCCATCTAGGGGACCAGGCATAATGTCGGCTTGGACATAATAACGTTGGTCGGTCTCTAGACTTGACCCGACAGAGGCAAATTGTATCAACCTATCAATCAGCTGGCCAGTCCACTCCGGCCTCTACACTTGCTCGGGCACACCAGGGAACTTAGAGGGCGCAGGGAATTCCCATCCTTGTCGAGTCTCGACCCTTATTACATGGTTGTTCCACCCATAAACCTTGCTCGACATAGGGTATATCAGTTTGGGCTGGTTGGGATCACTCCTCACCACTGACACCCTTGTATCCTCCTTATAACAAAAGGTGAAGAAATGATGGAAGGTCTACTGGCAGGGTTCAAAACCTAAACTACGATATAATACAATGAAGCCGGTGAGGAACCTCACGACATTGGCACCGATCATAGCTGGGACGGTCTGCATGTCCTCAAGAAGCTTACAAATGAAAGGATCTAGGGGGAGACGTAGGCCCAATTGGAATTGTTTGTAAAAGAAATTGACATGGTTCAGGGAATAAAGGAAATCATTCATGGCGTCCTCGTCATGAACAGGAGCACCAGGGATATAAGTCAGTCGGTATTCATCCCTCGACACCCCATACTTGGTGTGAATCTACTCAATTATGGGCTCCCCGGATTTGGCTAACCTAGGCCTAGGGGTATAAGTTCTACCGCATTGTGACCTATCACAGCTCTTTCCACGTTTGCCAGCGCGAGCTCCCTCCGCAAAGGCGTCAACAATTCTGCCTGAGGTAGAAGGACCAGTTGAAGGCAGAGAAGCACTACTTCCTCTTCCCATCATAGCTGCATAAAGAAATAAAAAAGGTCAGTTTTGGATAGGGCAAAAATGAAAGGCGAGGACGAGGAAGGGTATCCCTGCCCGTCCTATTAACTAAAGTCGAGGAGGGATTCTTACCCAGCAGAGGACGCTCCAAGTGGTCAGAATTCAAATAGTACAAGCTGATGTGGTCAAGGATTTCTGACCAACCGTAGAACAACACGACGTTGGGGGAATCTATGCTAAGTCGGTCAATCCTAAACCGACTAGGGTAATGCACGTCGGTTATAGGAGATTGATACCTCGTTAATATCTCCCCAATCTCACCCAAACTTATCATCATCCATGACCCATCGATTCTATGGTAAATCCTAAGGTTTTGAGTATGGTAATAGTAGAGGGCATTTGGGTTACTTCTCCAGTTTCTTGTCATGGCTATGAATGGGGAAAATCAAGAAAATGGCTCAAGAAAATCTTCAAAAAAGGACAACAATGGCGGTTTGCAAGAACTCACCAAGAACAATTTGAATTCCCAGAAAATATAAAGAAAAACTAGCAAAAGGAGAAGAAATTATACCTGATTTGCTGTTGGATGAAGAGAAAACACAGATAAATCAAGCTCACAATCCAGAAATCAAGAACAAAATCAAGAAGGCACTTGCGGTTTTGGAAGCTTATAAGTTCTCTATCAAATCTGAATAGTGATAAAAGAGTAAAAAAGGAAAGGAATTTGGATTTTATACCTAGATTCGAGCGGGTACGGGTCGAATAAATGGGTCAAGGCGGCGTCTCCTTCCCCCCATTTAATTATCTAGCGTGTTCCTAGTGGGAATGTCCCGTCATCGATATCTGCGCCCATCAGTGTCCAAATAACCGGCAGATAAATGATTGCTGCTTAAAAATTCGAGAAAACCATTATGTATTCGTTTAAGCCGAGGACGAGCACCACTTCCTATTCGGCAAAGTAAAGTTAGGAAGTCTGGGGTTCACTACTAGAAACAGGCCATTTACCGGTGAAAATTTACCGACGAACCGAGTCCGTCGGTATTACAGATCGAAAAAACACGGTTACCAACGGAAATTTTATTTTATTTGCCTGGATTTTTTTTTTTAAAAAAATTCGTTTGATCCATTGGTAATGATATTAATTCCGTCGGTAATGCATTGGTAATACCGGCGGACAATGTCCGCCGGTAATACCGACGAACATAGTCCATCGGTAACATGCCCTATAAATAAAACCCTTTCCCTTTCTCAGCCATTTACGCCTAAATCAAAATCCCCAAACCTTTTCTGAACCAACTGTGATGATGTGTTGCCATTTCGCGGGAAAAATTCGATTTTTGCGTTTCTTTGAAAAACCAAATAAAACCGGAAAAAACGGAGTCGCCACGCCATTTTAATTTTGAAGGCCAAAACTTTGAAAAAAGCCCGAGATCAGAGATTTAGGTTCGGAGGTCATGTTACGCGTCGGGAAGGACGTTAGTGTGCACCCGACGCGCCTCGTAAAAACGAGTCTTCCAAGCTGAAAATCATTTGTGTGTGTGTGTGTGTGTGTGTGTGTGTTTTGGCCAAAATAAGTTGAAATTCAGAAAAGTAAAAATTGGGATATCTTTTTAAGACTTTAAACTGATCCCATGAATTTTTGGAAGATTTTTGGATTGAGATTTGGTACTCAAAGACCTTTTTGAAGTTGAGAGCCATTTCTGCCAGAATGAAAAAGGCAGTGGACCTTTGATTTTGAAATGGATTCAAGAGGGTCTTAAAACTTCATAATCTGGATAAACTCAGAGAATGAAAGTTGTTCTAGACACCTTAAATAAAGTTTGTGCGAAGGAATTTTCCATTTTGGAGAATATTTGAGGGGTCAAAACCTTCTGGAAACCTCAGATATGAGATCTGGATTCCCAGAAACTGATGAACTAGCCTCTGAAAGAAAATTTGAAAAGAGGAGTTTTACTCACCCAAAAAATAAAGTAAAAATATGTCTGGAAAGATCTGGATGTTGGCTACAAAAAGTATTTTGTAGTCAACACCAAATTCAAGTTCATCTGTGTCCAAAAATTAAGACCATGGACTGAGGTCTGAGAAAATTGCTACTGGACAGCAATTTCTCAAGAAAGAAAATATGATGATTTTAAGGGGGTTTTGCATCCATGCTTGTCCCCATTTCCCTAGGTTTTGGTTAGTGATCACTAGACATTTTGAAGTGGTGAATCAACTATACCAAACCATCCTTGGGGTACATTAGGACTAAGCATTTCATTTGCTTGGGGAGGGGGATTTTACCCTTTGAAATCAAGATTTAGTGCTTGAAAATGGTTTTTTAGGGTTTTGAAAGTGCATTTTTGCAAGTAAGCAAGAAAAGCTTTGAAAATAATGTTGATCTTTGTAGAAGATCATCCATGGAGATGGTCTTCCATGGTGATCTTCTTAGATCTAGAGAAAGAAGATGAAAGAACTACATTTTGTAGTTTGAAGATGCATGCATGGATGAGATTTAGGGTTAGGAAGAGGAGGGTTTACCAATCTTCCTTGTGTTCTTGAGTGTTTGGCTTGAATGTATGAGTGTTTAGGGCTTTAATATGAGAGTGAGTGGATGAGTATGAGTTGGGAAAGATTGGAGAGAAAATGGTGACAATTCAAGTGAATTCTCACTGTTTTCTCTCTATATTTCGCGAGGTTCGGTGCAATTGTGTTCTTTTTCCTTATTTTTTGTATTGGAGGGCTCAATTTATAGCCCTCTGAATTTTACAATCTCATCCGCGCGGACGGAGTCCCGAGCGGCGTGCCTTGTTCATTAAATGCAGCTACAGCTTTGGACAAGAAGAATATTTCTTTTTGAAATTCAAATTAGACAGCCAGTTTATGTTTTCAGCATTGCTATATTTGGTTTTATTCTTTTGTTTTTCTTTTTAAGATTCTTTTTAAGGTTTAACCTTAAATAACAATGCCCATTTTACCCTCACTTTGTTAGAAATGTTAGGATAGTTAGGAATTGTTAGAAATGTTATAACTTTCGTTAATTTTCTAACGAAAATTCTAACAAGCTCAAATTGGAGCACTTACGGTAGCTCGGCGACGGCGCTTTCGAAGGAAGCGGGGTCGTCGATAAGAGTAAGGCTCCATATTTGGCAGGATGATCGAGTGATCGGGTGGCTGAACCTAGCGATAGGCTACCTACGTATCCCGAATGGGAATCAAGCTTGATCGTAGTTCGGGTCTTTGACCACTGGAGATGATGGCGTTTAGGTGCCTCGAACACGATGAGCGAGTTCTACGATCGATTCTTGGAAAGAAACTCTGCAGGGGATAAGAGATGACCATTTTTGGTCCGATGGCTATCCGCTCTGCCGGGGATAGGAATGACCATTTTTGGTCGACGGGTATCCGCTCTGTGGGGATTTTGCGATTTATCGCTTTCCTAGTGATAGCGTCTTAGGTGCCTCGAACCTTGATGATGGCGTTTTAGGTGCCTCGAACCTTGGAGATGGCGTTTAGGTGCCTCGGACCTTGGAGATGGCGTTTAGGTGCCTCGAACCTTGAAGATGGCTTTCTTTAGGTGCCTCGGACCTTGGAGATGGCTTTTTAGGTGCCTCGGACCTTGATTTGAAATGGCCTTTCGGTGGACTTCGTCTCCGCCGAAGGAGAGGGTGACCATTTTGGTCGAGGGGCCGGACCTAATGACGAGGCTACCTACGTATCCCTAGTGGGAATCAAGCCACTTTCGTAGTTCGAGTACTACTCGAGATTTCGTTGGCTTTGGGATTCCGTTAACTTTCTTTGGGGATTTCGTTAGCCTTTGCTTAAGGGAAAATCAGATGTATTCGATGGGGAAATCGGTCTTACGTTTGACCGCAGTCGGATGATTTTGATGAAAGATACGGGATCTCGTTATCTTTCTCGGGTCACTCGGTCTTACGTTTGGCTATAGGGATGATTTTGATGAAAGATACGGGATCTCGTTATCTTTCTCGGGCACTCGGTCTTACGTTTGGCTGTAGGGAAGATTTTGATGAAAGATACGGGATCTCGTTATCTTTCTCGGGGCACTCGGTCTTACGTTTGGCTTAGGGGGTAATTTTGATGAAAGATACGGGATCCGTTATCTTTCTCGGGCACTCGGTCACGTTTGTGGGACGGATGAAGATACTTTGGTCTTACGTTTGGCTTGCGGGGGTGAATTTTGATGAAAGATACTATCTCGTTATCTTTCTCGGGGCACTCGGTCTTACGTTTTGATTGCTGGGGAAATTTTGATGAAAGATACGGGATCTCGTTATCTTTCTCGGGGCACTTCCGGTCTTACGTTTGGCTAGGGATTTTTGATGAAAGATTTACAATCGGGTAATTTTGATGAAAGATACGGGATCTCGTTATCTTTCTCGGGGCACTCGGTCTTATGTTTGGCTAGGGAAAGATTTTGATGAAAGATACGGGATCCGTTATCTTTCTCGGGCAGCACTTGGTGCTTACGTTTGGCCGATCAGGGGTAATTTTGATGAAAGATACGGGATCTCGTTATCTTTCTCGGGGCACTCGGTCTTACGTTTGATCGCCTTGGGAGTAATTTTGATGAAAGATACGGGATCTCGTTATCTTTCTCGAGGCACTCGGTCTTACGTTTGTGCTTAGGGGTGATTTTCTTGACGAGGGGCTGACTTTGGTTAACTTTGGTTAACTTTGTCAAGTTGGGGACTGAATTGCGAGGAGTCTTGGAATTTTAAGGGGCAAAAGGGTCATTTTGACCCTTGCAATCCTATCCGCGCGGAGAGGGATGGAAACCAGGGGTATTAATTAGGGCTGACGCCCTTCTTCTTCCCCATTCAATTATTACAGAAAATTACGAGAGAGAGAGAGAAAATTCTGCAAATCAGCCATTTTTGGCCAAAAAGCTTCAAAATCTTCCGATTTCTTCGATTTTGAGCAATGGAACACGGAAGGCGCTTTTCAAGGCCAAGGACGTGGCCCGGTGGCGGAGAGGCGATTGGGCTCGTCGGATGAGGAGGCATTACAATCTTTCGCAATCGGTTGCGGAGGAGCATTACCCCGATGCTTGGCAACATTGGGCTTCGAATTCGAATCTCCGAACGGTATACTTTGAAACCCTTTGATCCCTTTGTTGATTTCTTGTTTGAAATTTGAATTTTGGGTGATTTTTGAATTTTTTTTTTGAAAATTTGAATGATTGATGTTCATGGCTTTGAATCTTGATTTTGATGCTTTGCATGTTGTAATGAGTATATGAGTAACCCAAAATGTGCATTTTGCTTGGGAAAAAGAATTGGCATTTTTGCCACATTTTTTTTTTCAATTCGAAAATTACATGTGAAAATTCGAAGAATTGTGATTTTTTTTTTTTTTGAAATTGAATATTGCATGTTCTTGATGATGATTTTTTTTTTTGAAATTGAATTTTGATATTGATGAATGATGATGCAATGCATGCATTTTGTTTGGAAAGAATGGGCATTTTGCCAATGTGAGATGTATGTATGTTTAGGATTTTTTTTTTGAAAAGTGGGACGGATTTTTCCTCCCGTTGCATGTAAGATGGATGATATGCATGTATGCCCTTTTTTTTCTGTTGAAAATGGGACGGAGTTTTTACTCGCGTAGGAATGCATCCTTCTTGCATTGGGACTTGCTGAAAATTGTTTTATTTCATGCGAGAAAAATGGGGCTATGCTCATTGTATCTTTGTTATCTTTTTTTTTTTTTTTTTTAATGTAAATGCAAATGCAATCTTTTTGACATTTTCTCTCTCTTTTTTTTTTACGGGCGGACACCGTTTTGTGACGGAGCAGCTGAACAAAATGAAGACTCGAGGATCGGTGGAGTCTGTGATTGACTTGTGGGACCGGCTTCCGGATGCGGGCCGAGGAGCTTTGCCGAGTCCGAGACAGATCGTTGTCGAGACGGGGCTCTGGGAGTTCGTCGAGTGCTTGAGGGGACTGGTCAAGTTCCCTAAGAGCAAGGGCTTGATGTTTGCTCTTGGCGCTGGCCTTTGGTGGGGCGCGACCCACACCTTCCACTTCTTAGGGGCGAGGCTACGGTTACGCCCTCCGACTATCTTTGCGATCGCGGGCAGTGTCCTTTAATGGGCCAGCGGCATTGAGTGGCGGGATGGCTACGGTGATGCGTCTGCGGGATCTTCTTGGATTTTCCCTATTCCCAAAAGGGGATGGGGATGGGTATGCTGTGGTCTACGGCAAGATTGTGGAGACCATGGCGAGCTATGAGGCTAGGGAGGAGAGAGGATAGGCGCCGTCAGTTTTTGGGGGCACTTCTTGTGGTTTGCCTTTCTCGAGCACGCTCTTTGGGCATGCGAGGACGGCGGATCTTTGCCTTCTTGAGGTCCTTGGAGGACATGGAGACGGCCGGAGATGTCTCGTGGGAGAGGCCGGGCCGCAGAGCTTTATTTTGCTCTTGATAGGTAGTAGGAAGAGGCTGTGAGCTCCTTGTATTGCTTCGAGTTTGCCTTGGAGGTATAAGCTCTCTTTTTGCTTTCCCTCTCTCTTTTTTTTTTGAGCACGCACTTCTCTTTTGCACTGGATTGATTGAATTTTTACCTTTTCGCAGGTATGGGCGTTGGAGTTTTTTCACGTCACGGTGTGGCGCGGCGGCGGAGTACGTCGGGCGTATCCGGCCATGCGATCTTGGTCCAAGCATGCCGGGAGAAGATAAGCTCCGGGGCGTACGACTCTCGAGTACGCGGATTGCCTTCCTTTGACGGAGGCCGAGACGGATGAGGGGATGATATTCTTCCCACAGGATCGGCTTTGAGTAAGCGCGGTGAAGGGTCTTGAGATACGGGCCCGGTGCGGCGAGGAGGATTTTGAGGGGGTTTGACTGCGATGCATATTTGGGAGAGAGAGGGTGACGCGCCGGCATGCGTGAACTCGCCTTTGAGGACACCGGTGGAGCCTCCCGCCGATATGATGCACCCGAGCGATCGGTCAGTGACTGGGATGATTCTGCGAGCGGGCCCGGCACTTCTCGGACTTCGTGGCGATTGAGCCGTATGCGACATTTGTCTTGAGGAGGCGAGGATGCCTCGGGTTACGGATAGGGAGGGCTTGGGATCCGCGGTACCCTCGGACGGATTTTTCCTATATCCGAGGATGGGGTTAGATTGAGGGTGCGAGATCCCTCGGCCGGCGGCTTCCACGAAGCTTTAGGCCTCGTCAGGGTATGAAGGTATGGTTTCATTTTCCCTCTTCCTTTTCTTTCCTTTGTTTCATCATCTTTAGCATCACTTCTTTTTTTTTTGACGCTTTTGCTTTTGTGCGGTTTTCGGAGGTGGTCGTCGAGAAGGCGACGAAGCAAGTGATCGGGAGCTAAGAGATTCATACGGAGGATGGTTGCTTGCGGGGCACCTCGAGAGCTAGAAGCGGCGACCACGGCGCGCTTTGCCAGGACGGGAGGCTTCCCTGTTCGCTCGGGAGACTTCTTGGGAGACTCCTCTGTCTCCTCTCCTTGATCACTCGTGCGGTGTTGCCTTCGGATCACGTCATTCTTGGGGATCCACACGGGCGGGGACACGTTTGGCGGCGTACATGGCGGGTCGTCTTCGTACGTGCGGGAGTCACGCCGCCTTCACCTTCGGGTACGATTTTTCGCGGATCTCGGCTTGCCCTATCGGAGCGTGGCGGTTGGTCAGACGAGCCTCTCTGCGGAGACGAGGACGATCCCGAGCCCGAGATTTTCGGGGCTCCTGACGAGGCGGGCCCGAGTCGCAAGAGGGCGAGGGAGACATCGGGTCTTGGAGACTCAGATTGATTTTTTTTTTTGAGATTTGACTTGATTTAGATTTGTCTAGGATTATGCACATTTTTTTTTTTGGAATGTAATAATTTAGGATTATTATGAATAATGCGGTATGAATGCAATGTTGCGCCTTGGCCTTTTTTTTTTTTTGCAAGGGTGTTTGGTATATGGTGGTTTGGGGAGGTTTTTGCACAATTTGGTTTCGAGCAGCGGGACGAGAATATTCCTCTTTTGGTGTAGCGGCTTGAATTTGCGAGATTTTTACGATGAAAGCAATCCCATCCGCGCGGAGGGACTGCATCCCGACAGTGTCCTTTGATTTTGGTCCGAACTGGTCTTGCTTTATTTCAAATTCAAATATCTTCTTTAACCTCCGATCCAGCTGACCATTTTCGGGGAGGAAGAGAGAAAAACCATGGAAAATGGCCAAAAATTCTCAAAATTGTCCAAAGAAAGGCAAATGTTGTTCTTTGAACAAGTTCAAGGAGTGGTGTAGGGAGATCATGCATGAAGATCATTCTTTGAAGAAAGGTACAAGATACGATGCTTGTGGTCTCTCAAAGAATTGGTTCGGATTATGACCTCTTAAGAGCTTCTTCTTCGTTTTGGGATACTAGAAGGCATGTCTTTTGCCTTTCCTTCAACGAGATTGTTCACTGTCGAAGAATTTCGGGCCTTACTTGGAGGTCGGAGGTGGAAGAGATAGCGGTCCCTTTGCCACTGAGGGGCTTCTTTGGCGACAGATTGTGCGTCCTCCTTCATCTTTCCCGGAGGAAGCGCAAGGTATGATCCGCGGTCCCGATCATCTCGATATTTCCGGTCTTCCCAGACAGATTTAGGGGCCTAGGCTTGGTGGATGATGCCTATTGGGATGCCTTTGCACTTTGTATGTTTGGCACCTGTTCATGGTCTATTCCTTTGGGATGCGCCATCGGTCTTTCTTTGGATGTTGTCGTTGGCTGTCGCACAGGCGAGAGATGTCGTTCCTTTGATTCTAGGGGAGACTTTTCATGCTCTTGATTAAGCTGGCTACCGGAGACGGTATATGCGCGAGGGCGGCAGTTCCTCTTGACCTGTGGGCGATGGAGCGTTTGGGGGTTCTTCGGGGAAACCTCGATATGATCGGGCCTTGGACTTTTGCCGGGAGAGGTGTTGATGTAGATTTTGATGATCGGGGCTCGTGGGAGCGTTGGATGGCGGGTCGCCCGGGCGAAGATATCGAGATGGTTGGTGCCTCGTTGGCGGGTGGAGACTCGCGAGTGCTTGGGGATGGGTCTCACGTGGTTATGCTTAGGGGCTTTCTCGGTCCGGCTTCTACATTCGGCTTTGGTCCTTAGGCGGTTTGGCTTGGAAGCGAGGTTCCTTTGGAGGGCTTTGATGATGTAGCCGCGGGGTGGTGGCTCCTGTTTCCATGGATGATCCTCGGTGTTTCCATTTCTTTCCGAGCATGGAGGTATGATGCCTTTCCTCCTCGGGTCATTCTCGGGCGTCAGAGACCGGTGTTCACGACCACTTGGTACTGGATTGGTATGAGAGGCATGCAGGAGAGACTCGGGATGGCTATTTTGAGGCGGCGTGAGGCCATTATGGGTGCGGAGGACCGGTGTTTACGAGAGGAGGAGGGCCGAGGCGAGGCCAACCCTCATGACGGGAGCGGAGACGGCTGTGGCCCGATTATGAGGCTTACGTCAAGAGACGGGAGAGGAGGGCTCCTATGCTACCGGCTAGGTTACGGGAGATGAGGGATGACGCTAGGGCTACTAAGGCCACGACGGAGGCTGGTTTGATAGACCTGTTCCTATACGAGCTTGGTAGGAGGAATGCAGGCATTTTCCGGTTCGAAGAGAAAGACTCGGAGGGGAAGAAGAAGGGAGAGGCCGATACGGAGTGGCTTGGAGTGACTACGAGGTTTCAGTATCCACTTTCTTGCCATGACAGAACCGACACATTAGTTTGATTATGTATCTTAGTTTTCTTTTAGCGGGTTGCCGGTTGTAGGAATGAATCGGGCTTAGACTCATCAAAGAGCTTTTTAATTTGTAATGAATATTTGAATTGCTTTAGAGTTTTTCGAGACGCTTTCATGGTGCGATCAATTGTATTGATGCCAAAGTATGACTTTTATTTGTGCTTTAGACCGAACCGTTTCATTTTGCCTACGTTCCCCTCATTTTGAGGAGCTCGGGTCTTCGTAGTTCAACTTTGGTGAACTCTTTTTTTGTTTTGTTTTTTTTTTTGGTGCGACCACATTTTTAAATAGGCGCCACTTTTCGGGTTTCTAACCTAGTTGCAGGTATTACTCTTTTAGCACTCTTTTTTGTTTTTTTTTTTTATTTTTTTTGCTTTTTTTTTTTTTTTGGTGCAACCACTGTTTTTACCTAGGCCGCCCTTTTCGGGTTTCTAACCTAGTTGGGTATTACTCTTTTAGCACTCTTTTTTTTGTTTTTTTTGTTTTTTTTTTTTTTTTTTTTTGTTTTTTTTTTTTTTTTGTTTTGTTTTTTTTTGGTGCTTTTTTACCTAGGCCGCCCTTTTCGGGTTTCTAACCTAGTTGGGTATTACTCTTTTAGCACTCTTTTTTTTTTTTTTTTTTTTTTTTTTGTTTTTTGTTTTTTTGTTTTTTTTACGCGTAGTATCTGCGCGGCTGTCTCATTATTTGGGTGTACAAAGGGATTCCGTCGAGGTCATGCAAGTTGCATGGCTCCTCAGGAGAAGATCTTACGGACGACATATGGCCCGACCCATACGGGCTCCCATTTGCCGAGAGGGTTGATACGGGGGGGCTTTTCTTTTAGAACGAGATCACCTTCTCGGATCTCCCGATGCTTTACTTTTCTTGTCGAAGGCTCGCCATTCTTCCTTGGTAGGCTCGGATGTGTTCCATGGCCTTGATCGGCGTTCGTCTAGTAGGGCCAATTCATCATGGCGACTACGGAGCCATTCGACCTCGTTGATCCGGCTTTCCGGCGGTATACGGAGCGAGGTATTTCCAGCTCGATTGGGAGTACGGCTTCCATTCCGTATGTGAGGGCAAAAGGTGTTTCCCCGGTTGCCGTTCGGCCCGATGTTACAGTAGCCCCGAGTGCCGAGTGTAACTTCTCGGGCCAATCTACGCCTTGGACGGACCATTTTCCGGATGATATTTTCGAGTCTTGTTTGCTTTGCCTCGACGGCTCCCGTTGGTTTGGGGCTGTAGGAGATGACTTGTGACGGGTTATTCGGAATTCCGCGGCGGTTTTCACATTCCCCTTCGAAGTGGGATCCATTATACGAGATGATTTCGGTGGCAACCCGTATCTGCACATGATGTTTTCTTTGATGAAGAGGGCAACTTTCTTTGAATTGAGGATTTTGTAGGACTTTGCAGAGCATCCTTTCCGATTCCTTCAAAGAAATCACCAATCTGCGTCTCTTAGGCTCTTCCGCAGTTCCCAAATTCTCACTCGTCAAAATCTCTTCGGCGGCTTGGGCTCGATTTTCCTCTTCTAGGACAACACAGCTTAAAGATTTTTTTTTTTGTTGTTTGATTTTTTTTTTAGTTTAATGTGTACGCTTCTTTATCTAATGAATTATTATTAAGTTTTTTTTTTAATTCGTCATTAGTTAAAGCGGCAATCAAGGGATACTCGAAAGGTTCGTCATTTCATTGAAGACGAAAGGGGAATACAACGCTTGCTACGAGACTCGTAGTCTTCGGGCGTAAGGCCGTCGGACGACCCTAGAGACTCGATCTTAACAAAGAGAGGCCCAGGAGGACTTGTCCTAGATTGACACAAAGGGACGGGGGACCAATCCAAGCTTGGTGATCATTTCCTCCTTGGTCGCGGACGGGCTGAGAGGTTTTCCCAATTTCTTTAGCGGCTCGCTTTGTTGGTGGCCTCATGACTCGGGAAGCTTGTCTTTGTTTTGTTTTCCTTTCTCAATTGCTGCTATCATCTCTTGGGCGAGCCGAGATCAATCGGGTCGGCACCTGGACTTTTCTTCGAACAATTGCTTTGCATAACGAGACCATCCCAATCATACTGAGGGAAATTCCGTGGCCTTAGCTTTTGGCAGCTGTCGGTTCGAATTCGAGGTTTCGGATCTTCTGGGCGGTAGGAATAGTGGTTGTGAGCTTCTCGGCTGTTCCACCAGGTCGAGGCACGCCTCTGAAGGTATACTCACTCTTCATGGCGGTGGTAGCCCCAGGTATCTTGGGTAGGTCAGGGAACATTCTACGGACTGGGTTAGCCTTGGTTCCTCTGAACTTGTTGAGGCTATCCTGTAGCTTTAGCCATCCTGCCGTAGGAGTGGGCTCTGTGATGTTTCCTGGCTGTGTGGGACCCTTTACAAAGTAGTCGGCCAAATTAGGAATTTGAAGGGGAGAGATTTAGGGTTGTCGGCGGGACCTTTCTGTGGCGGCTTCAAATCTCTTTCCTTTTGCGGTGTCATTGGGAGGCCTCATATCCCGGGCCGTGGCGAGTATTGTCCTTTCACTTCGATGAGTTTGTGAAAGTTCCTTGTTGGCGCTTCCCAGAGGCCATCGAGGCCGGGTAGATAGCTCATTTTTCTCATCATTTTCAAGACCGGTGGGATTTTATCCCAGAGTGACCGTCGAGATCTATGTTTGCACACTTGGGCCTTGGGAGGCTCGGCCCAGTGAAGCCCGTTAGCATGTGACCTTCCTCGTCATGTTTGATTTCCAGAATAGGTATTCCGCCCGTATCTGTGCCCTCTAAAGTGACTAAATCTCTAGTAAATGGTCGTCGGATCCCCATTCGAGGCGAATTTCACACACTTTGGTGGAGGCTTGAGGCGACCCCTTTGACTTGGTGCGGCCAAGGTCTTCCCGACAGGGCGTTGAAAGTAATCGGGATGTCGATAACACGGAATTCCACGGTATCAATTTCTGTCCAAACCGAGAGGTCTAAAGTAGCAACTCAGGGCTGCTCGGGATGTTGAGTCGTAAGCTTTGGTGTGAGAGAAGAAGGCTTCAAGTACGTAGTCTTGATATCAAGCAAGCTCATGATCTTTCTTTGGAAGAATGTTCATTAGGACCCATTATCAACCAGGACCCGAGGAGGCGTCGTTCATCAGTGGGTGTGATGAAGAGAGGCTCATTATGATCGGCCCCAAATTGAGGGAGGTCGAGATACGTGAAAGTGATTATGTTCCCGTAGTGGATGTTTCCAATCAGTGTACCACATCATCGGGAGTAGCATCAATAGGCACGAGTGCGAGCCGGAGCTTTCTTCCGGCTTCGGCTTATGGGGATAGGACGAGGTGAGTAGAGACCGAGAGGAAATGTTGGCTGTGTTTGCTTCAGGGGTGAGCACGGGATCCTCTTTTTCGGGAGTGCAGAGTTTGTTGTCTTAGCATAGGGGCGGCGATCTTCTTTTGGTGCTTGATCTGTGGCCTTCTTATACGCCTTGGGATTTCCTTGGAAGATGCGCCAGAGCGGGTCAAAAGATTAACTTCCTCATCGGTCGTCTCTCTTGACCGTTGGATTTCTTGATCTTGCTAGGGTCGATGGGGGAGCCCTTTTGGCTATTGGCCATTGGTTACGACGGAGTCTAGTGACAGTGAGGGGCCGAGCATCTTGGCTCCTTCTGGGCGGCCCTTATAACCGCTTCCCAAGTCACGAGGCTTTTGGGTTTGGGGTTGTGTTGTTGCCCCTTGGATGGCCCTTGAGCTAGGGCGTCCTCCGATTCACTCTCATGGCCGGCCTTGCTCATAGTTATCATGCAACAAGAGTCGCTATTGTCGGGACTCGGCGGCTTTTCGATCTCATCCCGGTATAGTGCAGCCATTCGATTCCTTTCGTAATACTCGAGTTGGAGATGATTATAGCGTTTTGTGTGGGAGCGCATCCGGTATCATGCCGGTTTCTAGGACTTCTACGAAAGGCGACATACATTCGGGAAAGGTGACCTCTTCTTGAGTAACCACGACAAGAGATCGTTACTTTGCTTTCGGGGTGGATTTGATCTAACCATGGTTATTTTCTCATTTGGGCGGATGGGAGTTAATTTTCCTCTTTCGATCGGATCTTCGACTATCGGCTGGATCGGACACACGAAAATCCTTTCCCAAGCATGGTAGCGGTGTTGAATTCTAAGACATCCACGTGCTCGGATCCATGAAACTTCATGGCCTTCATGTCCTCGGTCTCATATTAGTCTTCCGAAGTTTCTTCGTCGTAAACTTCGATAACCGGCCATTGTGCCTGGCTCCCGTGGGCTCATTTCCGGCATGATTGTTCAGTTGTTTCCGGATCGGGGCCTCGGTTGACTCTTCACTCTCGTCATCATCATCATCATTCTTGTCATCGGAATCATCTTCCCATTACTACCGGGATTTCGGTGAGAGGGAACGTCGGTCAAACCCGTTGGGGGAATATGGGTGCGTGCGGCCGCAAAGTTGTCATATGTTCCCATTCCGGAAGTGGTAATTGTGACTCGGCTTCTCCTCCCGAAATTGCGGGGGAAGAGTGAGAGGGTGGCACGTATTTGACACCGGGTAGGATATAGAAGGAATCCTCCTCTTAGATTCTTATTTGTTCTCGGGATCATATTCGGGCTCTCCCAAAGCCACTTTGCGAAGTGCACTAACTCCGAGATGCTCTTCGGCCTCTTTCTTTGATAAGCCCGGTACGAGCGCCGCCGGAAGCTTTCTTGTTCGATTCTTCTCGATTGTTCTAACCATCTTGTGTAAATGGTCCTCTCATATTTTGAACGGAACGGCCCAGTTCTTCGGTATCGGCCTTCCCTTTATCCGAGAAATAGCGGGCCTCGTATTCTTGCAAGGAGTCTACGACATGAGACCAAGATGGGTTGATTCGTTCGATATCCTCGAGGCCGAGGGAATGGTCGGGATCCTCGACGAGGTTGGCCACGGGTATTTGGGGACCTTCATCGGCATCTTCTGGGCATGCGAAGATTCTCCGCATTCAATCATATTCACACGATTATGGTTCCTTGGCGGCGGATTTTTGAGTGTGTTAGGCCCCTCGGGGCCTTCCAACTTTCCTTGCTCTATTAGCCTGGATTGCCTTTTGAGTGAAGCGGTGTCGATCGGATGTCAGTGAGCTTGATGAAAGGCACAATACTTTGTAGTATCCACGGGAGCATTCGGATTTGGGTTGGAAATTCTCCAAAGGCGCGGCAAGCCTTCTTTCACCGAGTCCCTAAAGATGTCATTCGGGGGCATCCCAAAGTTTTCGAGATTTATGACCGCGGTGCAGGCTCATTTGGTTTCTGGGAGCAAAGGAGTCGTGTTATTACATTCTGTCCCGCATAGTTAATCATCTCTTTGCCTTTGGCGGGAGCGGGCGGTGTTTGCGGGAGGAGCCCGATATACGTAGGCGGAGTGCGGCGGCCGGTTCTTGATTGTAGGCCTTTTCAAACTTAGGCTGAGAGTTAACCATGGCCCGTAAGTGCGAGTATGGGAAGTGGCGAGGGAGGCTCTCGAGATGTGGTTTCAAGCATGGCCGGAAGATGTCCGGTTGTTCCTCTTCGGAAGGAGGGATGGCCATTTCACTTTGAGTTTCGAGATTCCACCGCTTGTAGAAGTCCCCAACATTCTCATCGGGACTGACTGTATTGTTGTTTGTAGGTCAACCCTATTTGTTTCCCATTCCAAGTTGGCCTTATATTTTTTACGTGAAGGCATTGGTAATCTGGTCCCATGTAGCCACGGCCGGGTTTCAAACGGAAGAACCACTTTAAGGCCTTGGACTTCAAGGATAGGCGAAATAGTCGGCCAGCTGGCGATTGGTACATCCTTTGGCTTTCATCGCCAAGGTATACGTGTCCAAATGGGTTTTCGGACATGCGGTCCCATCAAAGAGATCCAGATTTGGCATCACGAATTTGTGGGGCGAGAGGAACAATGGAGTCACAGTGCGTAGGCGGAAGGCGGGCTTCTTGGCGGTCGGTTCGGCGATCTGCGCTTTCATTTCCTTGTGTTGTTCCATGAACCGGGCCGGATGAGGGTCTTGTGGCGGAACCATGGCATTCAAGCTAGTGGCGAGCTAGAGAGAGGAGCTACCACTGGAGGCGGAGCGGGTGGAGGGAACGACCGATCCGGGGACGTAGGTGAAAACCCGTCACAGGGGTGAGTTACCACAGGGAGCATGAGTAGGAGCACGAGCAAAGGGTAGAACCTTGCGGCTTCTTGTTGATTTTCAGCGGCAAAGTAGGTGGGGGCAGCCCGATGTGGCCGGATAACTTGGATTTCCGAGTGGGGCCCGTAAGTAGGCTTGAGTGCGAGGCTTTGTCCGGATTATTGAATTGCATGGCTGCTTGTGGTGAAGGTGTGTAACCGGGAATGCTGCGGTCTGGTGATTCGGATGACAGGGACGGAGGCTTGGTAACCCAGAAGTCTCGAGTGAGGAATGGATTTGTGTGAGGAGCGGGCGAACTAGTGCGTTACGAGGAGGGGCTCTGGCTGTGGCCCCCGAGAACCAAGTTGTGGCGGCATTCCGAGCGTAGGCATTCTTTGTGAGGGTCGGATTGATCGGTTCCGGGCGAGGAGGGATCCCGATTAGGCTGTGGCATTCGAGATAGCCCCAACCATGAGAAGACATTCCGTGCGATTTTGCCCCAGCTGATTTGTGCGCGTCGAGTGCATGGATCCGGTGGTGCGTGGTTGGGGAGGCTGGGTGACCCGAAAATCGAGGAGCATGGGTTACGGTAGTGGCACCATAGGAGGTGGGTGGCGGCATCTGGTGTAATCGGGCGGCGAGAGTGGGGTTGGCATCCTCGTCTTCTTCCACGGTGAAGGTGCCATCCGGATTGAGGTGGCGGCCAGACCGTGACTCTTAATAGCCTCCCGTAAAAAGTTTGTTTCAGTTTGTGCTTCTGTCGTAACCTCATTTGTTACGCTAGCGATTCCATTGTTGCTCTGTACGAGGGTCCGGGAGGCGGAGTGACGTTATCCCCATCATTACCGGGCGATGCGGACATTACGAAACCCGGAGTCGGAACAAACGGTGAAGGCGACGATGCGCTTGACTCTTCCCAACCCGATCAAACGGTGACCCGGTGCAGAAACCAAGCTTTGTGCGGAGGCTGGGGAAAGGACATGAAGGTTCAGGATGTCTGGGAATGGAAGGAGGGTAGGTGTTTGGGCTTTAGGCTCATGCAACATGCCGTTATTTGTTCACGTTTACTTTAAACATGTTTTATTAACCTAATCGGTTGGAAAAGATTGCTCTTCTTTTTCGCAAACTACTCGATTCTGGATCGTGGGCTCCGTCACTACGTCTATAAGCCCTCGTATTCCACGTATTTCGACCTCCCGGGGTGGACGGCCCGGCGAGGGTCCTATAGGGCAAGCGGGTCCCACCGACCGAAAGAAAACGATCCTAAAAGTACGGCGGGTAATCGAGTCTTAACAAGCATTCGATGTAAATTACGGACAAAGGCGACGTCGAAAGTCAAGATCATGTCCGAGGGCTCGACAAAAGTCGGCATGATTTGGACCGATAAGCGTCCACGATTGATCTTGACTTGTCGTCGCTAAGCCGTAATTAGGCATGGAATAGTCATTAATCCTTGATGACTCGGTGTCAATCTGGGAGTCAGTGTATAATTTGTGCCAGTCGAGCCGAAGTCAAGGCGCCGGTCAATATCTTGGTCAAAGTCTGCGGCGGAAAACCGGCGAGAACTTCGGCGATTAGGGACCCGAAAGATATTGAGTCGGTATGCCGACAAAGGCTTGAAAGGAAAGGTCTATACACGGACAGGGCATGACACAGACCAGACTAAAAACCAACCGGGTCTCGGACAAAGTGTGTCACGGACAAGTGCATGGTCGACACGAGGCTCCATGGGATGTTTGGGTAGTCCTGTGCTCATCCGAGCGGCGTAATAAGACCAAACGGACCGCGACAAGGATTTCCCCGGGTTAAGGACGTAGTGTGCAGTGTAAGGTCACGTGCGCGTAGTGTGCAAGCAGTCTATCTTCTTTTTCTGAGAAAAATAGAATTTTTTTTATGTGTCTTAAAAAGGCATGATGCATGATTTTTTTTTGAGAATTTTCTTCTTCTTTTTTTTTGAAAATCCTTTTTTTTTAATTTTTTTTTTTCATGAGCACATAAGCACGTAAGCACGAAAATTCCGACAGTTAGGGACATTATTCCGACAGTCAAAATTTTGACTTTCTCCGAGGCGGCCAAAACAACATGAAAACTGTGCAAAAATCAACACACACACAAAAATGATTTTCAAAGCCGGGACGGAAGCTTGACCCTCAAAAGCTTTTTTTTTGAAAACGGTGATACCGGTACGTGGGATTGTTAGACCACAATTTATCCCCGACTCGTGTTAGGAGGCGATAACGGGAAATTTAGTGGTTTCCACCAATATACCAAATATCATTTTTTTTTAAAAAAAGCTTTGTCCCCAGCGGAGTCGCCACTGTGATGAATGTGTGCCATTTTCGAAAATTTTCCCATTTTTGTGTTTGAAAAAATCAACGAAAAAAAAACGGAGTCGCCACGCCATTTTAATTTTGAAGGCCAAAACTTTGAAAAAAGCCCGAGGTCAGAGATTTAGGTTCGGAGGTCATGTTACGCGTCGGGAAGGACGTTAGTGTGCACCCGACGCCCCTCGTAAAACGAGTCTTCCAAGCTGAAAATCATTTGTGTGTGTGTGTGTGTTTTGGCCAAAATAAGTTGAAACTCAGAAAAGTGAAAATTGGGATATCTTTTTAAGACTTTAAACTGATCCCATGATTTTTTGGAAGATTTTTGGATTGAGATTTGGTACTCAAAAGACCTTTTGAAGTTGAGAGCCATTTCTGCCAGAATGAAAAAGGCAGTGGACCTTTGATTTTGAAAGGGATTCAAGGGTCTTAAAAATTCATAATCTGGATAAACTCAGAGAATGAAAGTTGTTCTAGACACCTTAAATAAATTTGGTGCGAAGGAATTTTCCATTTTGGAGAAGATTTGAGGGGTCAAAATCTTCTGGAAACCTCAGATATGAGATCTGGATTCCCAGAAGCTGATGAACTAGCCTCTGAAAGAAAATTTGAAAAGAGGAGTTTTACTCACCCAAAAAATAAAGTAAAAATATTTCTGGAAAGATATGGATGTTGGCTACAAAAAGTGTTTTGTAGTCAATACCAAATTCCAAGTTCATATGTGTCCAAAAATTAAGACCATGGACTGAGGTCTGAGAAAATTGCTACTGGACAGCAACTTCTCAAGAAAGAAAATATGATTTTAAGGGGGGTTTTGCATCCATGCTTGTCCCCATTTCCCTAGGTTTTGGTTAGTGATCACTAGACATTTTAGTGGTGAATCAACTATACCAAACCATCCTTGGGGTACATTAGGACTAAGCATTTCATTTGCTTGGGAAGGGGAATTTTATCCTTTGAAATCAAGATTTTATGCTTGAAAATGGTTTTTAGGGTTTTGAAAATGAGTTTTCTTTGCAAGAAAGTAAGAAAGCTTAAAAATAATGTTGATCTTTGTAGAAGATCATCCATGGAGATGGTCTTCCATGGTGATCTTCTTAGATCTAGAGCAAGAAGATGAAAGAACTACATTTTGTAGTTTGAAGATGCATGCATGGATGAGATTTAGGGTTAGGAAGAGGAGGGTTTACCAATCTTCCTTGTGTTCTTGAGTGTTTGGCTTGAGTGTATGAGTGTTTAGGGCTTTAATATGAGAGTGAGTGGATGAGTATGAGTTGGGAAAGATTGGAGAGAAAATGGTGACAATTCAAGTGAATTCTCACTGTTTTCTCTCTATATTTCGCCAGAGGTTCGGTGCAAAATGTGTTCTTCCTCTTTATTTTTGTGACTGGAGGGCTCAATTTATAGCCCTCTGGAAATTGCATACTTGTCCGCGCGGATAGGGTCAGTAGGCGTGCACTGTTCATTAAATGCAGCTCAGGCTTTGGACACAAGGAATAAAATTCAAAAATTCCAGCAGAAATTGTTTTTCAACTTGCTGTTTCGGGTTTTTTCCAATTCTTTTGCTTTTTGAGATTCCTTGGAAGGTTTAACTCTAAATAGCAATGCCCATTTTACCCTCACTTTGTTAGAAAAGTTAGGATTGTTAGGAATTGTTAGAAATGTTATAACTTTCGTTAATTTTCTAACGAAAATTCTAACAAGCTCAAATTGCGGACAAGTGCATGGTCGACACGAGGCTCCATCGGATGTTTGGGTAGTCCTGTACTTGCACCGAGAGGCGTAATAAGACTAAACGGGCCGCGACAAGGATTTCCCCGGGTTAGGGACGTAGTGTGCAGTGTACGGTCACGTGCGCGTAGTGTGCAAGCAGTCTATTTTCTTTTTCTGAGTAAAATATAAATTTTTTATGTGTCTTAAAAAGAATGATGCATGATTTTTTTTTTGAAAATTTTCTCTTTTTTTTTTGAATTTTTGTTTTTGAAATTTAATGAACACATAAGCACAAAAATTTCGACAGTTAGGGACGGAAGCTTGACCCTCAAAAGCTTTTTCTTTTTTTTTTGAAAACAATGATACCGGTACGTGGGATTGTTAAACCACAATTTATCCCCGACTCGTGTTAGGAGGCGGTAACGGGAAGTTTAATGGTTTCCACCAATATACCAAATACCATTTTTTTTTTAGAAAAAGCTGATATCCCCAGCGGAGTCGCCACTGTGATGATGTGCCACCAAAATTTCTCGGGGAAAATTCGATTTTTGCGTTTCTTTGAAAAAACAAATAAAACCCGGAAAAAGAACGGAGTCGCCACGCCATTTTTATTTTAAGGGCCAAAACTTTGAAAAATGCCCGAGATTAGAGATTTGGGTTCGGAGGTCATGTTACACGCCGGGAAGGACGTTAGTGTGCACCCGGAATGCCTCGTAAAACGAGTCTTCCAAGCTGAAAATCATTTGTGTGTGTGTGTGTGTGCGTTTTGGCCAAAATAAGTTGAAACTCAGAAAAGTAAAAATTGGGATGTCTTTTTAAGACTTTAAACTGATCCCATGATTTTTTGAAAGATTTTTGGATTGAGATTTGGTACTCAAAAGACCTTTTGAAGTTGAGAGTCACTTCTGCCAGAATGAAAAAGGCAGTGGACCTTTGATTTTTAAAGGGATTCAAGGGCCTTAAAACTTCATAATCTGGATAAACTCAGAGAATGAAAGTTGTTTCAGACACCTTAAATAATATTTTTGCGAAGGAATTTTCCATTTTGGAGAAGATTTGAGGGGTCAAAACCTTCTGGAAATCTCAGATATGAGATCTGGATTCCCAGAAACTGATGAACTGGCCTCTAAAAGAAAATTTGAAAGGAGGAGTTTTACTCACCCAAAAAATAAAGTAGAAATATTTCTGGAAATCTCTGGATGTTGTCTACAAAAAGTGTTTTGTAGTCAACACCAAAATTCCAAGTTTATCTGTGTCCAAAAATTAAGACAATGGACTGGGGTCTTGGAAAATTGCTACTGGACAGCAACTTCTCAAGAAAGAAAATATGATTTTAAGGGGGGTTTTGCATCCATGCTTGTCCCCATTTCCCTAGGTTTTGGTTAGTGATCACTTGACATTTTAGTGGTGAATCAACTATACCAAACCATCCTTGGGGTACATTAGGACTAAGCACTTCATTTGCTTGGGAAGGGGAATTTTATCCTTTGAAAATGAGATTTGATGCTTGAAAATGGTTTTTAGGGTTTTGAAAATGTGTTTTCTTTGGAAAAAAGTAAGAACACTTTGAAGAAATTGTTGATCCTTGTAGAAGATCATCCATGGAGATGAACTTCCATGGTGATCTTCTTGGATCTAAGACAAAAAGAAGGATGAACTACATTTTGTAGCTTGAAAATGCATGCATGGATGAGAGAATTTAGGGTAAGGAGAGGGAGGTTATACCTATCTTCCTTGTGTTTTTGGTGTTTAAAGGCTTGAATGCAAGAGTGTTTGAACTTGGGAGTGAGTGGGTATGATTTGAGTGAGTGAAAGTTGGGAAGATTCAAGAGAAAAAGGTGACAATTCTTAGGGAATTCTCACTGTTTTCTCAAGTATTTTTGCCAAATGCTGTGAGTTGTGTTCTTGGTCCTCCTTATTTTTGTGACTGGAGGGCTCAATTTATAGCCCTCTGAATTTTACAAACCTATCCGCGCGGATAGGACCTGCAGCGTGCACTGTTCATTAAATGCTGCTCCAGGCTTTGGACACAAGGAATAATCTTTTTAAAATTCAAATTAACCATGATTTTGTTTCCAGCCATTTCTTTTTTTGGTTTTTCTTATTTCTTTTGCTTTTTTGATTCCTTTCCTTGGTTTATCTTTTTTTGGCAATCCCTAATCTACCCTTACTTGGTTAGAAATGTTAGGAATTGTTAGGAATGTTAAAACTTTCGTTAATTTTCTAACGAAAATACTAACAAGCTCAAATTGGAGCACTTACACTAACACCACTTCCTTGCTCGAGAAACACAGAGCCTTACCAGCAGTACCCTTCAAATAACGTAGGATCCACTTAACCGCTTCCCAATGTTGCTTTCCTGGATTGCCCATGAACCGGCTGACTACTCCCACCGCATGTGCAATGTCCGGCCTTGTACACACCATTGCATACATGAGACTCCCCACTGCTGAAGCATATGGAGTTCTCTCCATCTTGTCACGCTCCTCCTTGCCCCTAGGCGAGTCCTTCTTGGATAGCTTGAAATGCAAACCCAATGGCATCCCTGTTGGCTTCGCCTCTTCCATACAAAACCTTGCTAAGACCTTCTCAACATATTCTGCTTGTGAAAGAACCAACTTGCCCGACTCCCTATCCCGGTCAATCCGCATGCCCAAGATTTTCTTGGCCTCTCCCAAATCCTTCATCTCGAACCGTTCTGACAACTGTGTCTTCAACCTGTTTACCTCTCTACTGTTAGAGCCCGCTATTAGCATATCGTCCACATATAACAGCAAGATAATATACCCATTGTCCGTGTTCTTGAAGTAGCAACAATGATCCGCCTCACATCTGATAAAATCAATGTCATGCATGAATCCATCAAATTTCCTGTACCACTGCCTAGGAGCTTGTTTAAGGCCATACAAGCTCTTAGTCAATCTGCAAACTAGCTCCCCGCTACCCTTAGACAAGTAACCCTCTAGCTGTACCATGTAAATCTCTTCCTCCAAGTCCCCATGAAGAAAGGCTGTCTTCACATCCATCTGTTCAAGCAACAAGTTGTCCGCCACTACTATCCCCGAACCATTCGATAGTGGTCATCTTCAAACCGGAGTGAATACCTCGGTGTAGTCAATACCGTACTTTTGCGAAACCCTTTTACAACCGGTCTTGCCTTGTAACGCTTGCTACCGTCTCGCTTCCTCCTTGATCCCGTAAACCCACTTGTTATGCAATGCCTTCTTCCCCTTAGGTAGTTCACTCAACTCCCAAGTTTTGTTGGCCTTCAATGAGTCCATCTCATCATCCATCGCAGACTTTCCACTTGTTACAAAGTGCACTACGAGCGACCTCCGCATAACATTCCGGTTCCCCATTATCTCGTCAACAAAGCAAATAATAATTGGATGGAGTATACCTGTCGGGCGATCCACGCAACTCGCTGGATCTACGCAGCGGAATATCCGGTTCCGGAGTACGTGGTTCATCTTCAGTGACCTCCTGACCATGGTCATCATGAACCGTTCTGCTCCCACCCGAGTTAGGAATATCCACCTCTACAATTTCCGGTTCCGAACTAGTGTCATCAGATGCCCCCTTTCTGTCCTTGTACAAAACTTGTTCATTGAATACCACATCTCGACTACGAATAATTCTATGATTTTGGTCATCCCAAAACTTGTACCCGAAGTCATCCCCGCCATACCCAATAAATGTACACTTATGTATTTAGCATCTAATTAGTTCTCTCAGCAGAATCAACATGAACATAAGAAACGCAGCCAAATATGCGAAGAAAGGACAGATTTACCTGCTTGCCACTCCAAGCTTCCTCTGGAATTCCATTCCCCAATGGTACCGATGGTCCCCGATTGATCAAGAAAGCTGCCGTGTCAACTGCATATGCCCAGAACGTCTTCGGAAGTCCACACTTCAATCTCATACTTCTAGCCCGCTCATTCAATGTTCTGTTCATCCTTTCTGCTATCCCGTTGAGTTGTGGTGTCCGCTTTTGAGTCTTCTCCATACGAATCCCATTTGCAGCGCAATATTCCCTAAACTCACCAAGCTCATACTCCCCACCATTGTCTGATCTCAAGCACTTAAGCTTAAGTCCCATCTGATTCTCCACCAAGGCCCTCCACTTCTTGAACACCTCGAAAGCCTCATCTTTCCCCTTCAAGAAATAGACCCAAACCTTCCTTGTAGAATCATCAATGAAAGTCATGTAATATGACGCACCACCCAGAGATGTAATCGGAGATGGCCCCCACAAGTCCGTGTGAACCAATTCCAACTTTGCTTCCCTCAAACCCCTGCCTGTCCTCGAGAAATTATTTCTCCCTTATTTGCCAAACATACAATCCTCGCAGATCCCCACGTTGACTGTCTTCAAACCCGGTAGTAGTCCCTTTGAACAAAGCACTTTCATCCCCGTCTCACTCATGTGACCCAATCGACAGTGCCACAAATTCGTATCACCCTTGGCTGCTGCCACCGCGATACTGTCCTTGGTGTTATTTGCCAAATACAAAGTCCCCTCCTTATTACCCCGAGCGATCTCACAATCCTCCTTGGTAATAACCCAGTTCCTGCAGCCGAATGTCACCTTGTAACCTTCTTCGTCCAACTGCCCAACTGAAAGTAGGTTCTTTTTCAAACCGGAATGTGTCCGACCCCATTCGGATGTAAGACCTTCCCGTATGATGCTCCTATTCGACATCCCCCTTCCCCTTGATTTCCAAAGGCTCGCCATCCGCCGATAGACCTTCCCGAAATCACCGGAAGTGTCTAGTTTTCCATCTCTTCCTTGTGCCCGCAAGAGTGGAATGATGCCCCGAATCCAGCACCCATGATTCTAGTGTACTACTAACACTCGGAATCGCACATTATCACCTTCGATCGCCACATTCACGGATTGCCCTTACAATTTGGACAATCCCTCTTGAAGTGTCCCAATTCCTTACAATAATAGCACTGAACAGATCCCTTCGCAACCTTCGGTTTGTCCTTGGTCTCATCAGCTTTGCCCTTACCACTCACCACGTTCTCCCTAGATTCGGTTCTCCCTTGTTTGCTAGTACCCGGCTTCCCCTTGCTAGTAGTAGCCAAAGCCGATCCCGAAGCACTCGATATCCCCAACTTCTTCATGCGATTTTCCTCGGCCAAAAGGAAGTCCTTAACATCATCATACTTCAATTTCTTCTTACCTACTGAAGCGTTGATTGCTGTCACCGTTCCGCTCCAACTTGCCGGTAAAGAAGCTAGCAACAAACACGCATGAACCTCATCATCGAACTTGATCTCCACCGCTGTCAATGAATCTATGACATCCATAAACTCATCGATGTGCTTAGCCAAGGATCCTCCCTCTTGCATCTTGAGACTACCCATCTTACGTATCAAATCAACCTTATTTGCAGCAGATGGAGTTTCAAATCTCTCAGTAAGATAATCCAATAGCTCCTTGGTGGTTGTCGCCTTCCTGGTAGTCTTCGCAATCCACTTTGACAAAGTAGATCTAACCACCCCTAGGGCTTTCCGATCCATGAGTTCCCATTCTTCCTGATCTTCGTCTTCCGGTTTGACACCCTTCAGAGGCTTATAGAGGTCCTTGTTGTACAAAAGATCCTCAATCTGCATCCTCCCATATCCGTAGTCAGACCCATCGAATTTCTCAACCGCCTGTTTGTCCTTGCCCATTCTTGATTGCTTGGAACAACTCCCTTGATCTTGGAACCAAAAGCTCTGATACCAGTTGTTGTGAATATGGCCCTCCACAACCCAAGCAAACCTACAAGAACGATTAGAGCACACAAACAATGCACAAGAAATCAAAGAAACAGAAAAGAACACAAGAAATTGTTAACCCAGTTCACCAATTTGATTGGCTACGTCTGGGGGCACTACCAAGCCAGGATCTTGCACTATGTATGTAGAATTTGTGTTACAATAAGATAGGAGGCGAAACTTTACTTATATATGACTAGGGAACAAACCTAAACCTAAACAAAGAAGGATTCCTGGACTGCTGAAAATCGGGCCCAGCGCGGCCGCTCTGGAGCCTAGCGCGGTCGCGCTACTGTCCAGTAAGTCCAACGCCTTTGACAAAACCTCCAGCGCGGTCGCCCTCCCCTTCAGCGCGGTCGCCCTTGAAGAAATTCCACCGAGCCACATGTTTCTGCCCAAGAGCGCGGACGCGCACAACAAGAGCGCGGTCGCTCTTGAGCCCAAAAACCTCTGACGAAATTCTTCCCCTTTCTTCGATGTCTAACCCGGTTGGTCCTCTATCCCAACAATATTGTTGGGGTGCAAACCCAATCCCACATCGACAATTGAACAAAGTATTGTCAGGTTTATAAGAGCACACACCCACTTCATTAGTATGAGGCCTTTTGGGAAGTTCCCAAGAGCAAATCCATGCGGACTGGGCCCAAAGCGGACAATATCATACTAATGTGGAGTGGTGGGGTGGTCACGGTCCCTACAAATGGTATCAGAGCCATGGTTCGAATGTTCCGGCCTGGGTGGACCGTGTGTGTGTGTGATTATAGTGGTGGTGGGATTCCCTCTTGTGTGACCTTGCGGATGGTCTTGGTTTGAGGGGAGGATTGTTGGGGTGCAAACCCAATCCCACATCGACAATTGAACAAAGTATTGTCAGGTTTATAAGAGCACACACCCACTTCATTAGTATGAGGCCTTTTGGGAAGTTCCCAAGAGCAAATCCGTGCGGACTGGGCCCAAAGCGGACAATATCATACTAATGTGGAGTGGTGGGGTGGTCACGGTCCCTACAATGAAGTACCGAAATCCTTCCCTAGCATCGCTACTCATAGGCCCACATACATCGGTATGTATGAGTCCTAATAAGTCGCCCGCCCTTTCACCAGTTTTGGTAAATGGGTCCTTGGTTATCTTGCCAAGTAAATAAGATTCGCATGTCTCATAAGATTCATAATCATGTGAGTCTAAAAATCCATCTTTGTGAAGTTTAGAAATGCGTTTCTCATTTATATGGTCAAGACGACAATGCCATAAGTAAGTGTGGTTTACATTATTGGGTTTAGATCTCTTGTTAATGTTATAGACATCATTATCATGATTTTCAACATCAAGGATATAAAGGCCATTGAATGAAATAGCAGTACAATAATGCATATCACTCTTGTAAATGGAAAACTTCTTATCACATATAAGAAAATTAAAACCTTCATTATCCAAACATGAAATCGAAATAATATTCCTACTTAAAGCTGGAACGTAATAACAATTGTTCAAAACAAGTATTAGTCCACTAGGTAAAGTAACTTCATAAGTTCCTATGGCTAATGCAGCAACTCTTGCTCCATTTCCCACACGTAGGTCCACTTCACCCTCTTTAAGCATCCTTCTGTTCTTTAGACCCTGCACATTTAAACAAATATGAGTTTCACATTAGGTATCCAATATCCAAGAACTAGAAGTAGATAGGAATATATCTATAACAAAGATACCTGAAGTCAAAGCAACTCCTTTACTCTTCTTCAGTGCTTCCTTGTATTTTGTGCAGTTTCTCCTCCAATATCCAATCTCATTGCAATGGAAGCAGACTGCGTCCTCTTGGGACTTGGGCTTAGCCTCTTTAGGCTTGGCAGCCTCTTTGGGTTTGGCAACATTTGCCTTAGGATTAGCAACCTTTGCCTTTCCCTTACCCTTGAAACCCTTCCCCTTATTAACCATTAGCACTTGGTCGGTTTTCTTCTCGACAATATTGGTTTCCGCAGTGTTCAACATTTGAACTAACTCGGAAAGGTTTTTATTCATTACACCCATGTTATAGTGCATTATAAAATTACTAAAACTTTTGGGCAATGAATTCAATATTATGTCGGTAGCCAACTCTTGGCTAATTGGAAAACCGAGCCTTTCAAGATGCTCAATGTGGCCATTCAACTTAAGAGCATGGGGACCAACAACTTGTCCTTCACTCATCTTGCATGAGGTCAAGACCTTAACTGTATTGTACCTTTCTTGCCTAGCTTGTACTTGGAACATTTCCATCAGTCGATTGTTTAGATCAACTGTCCCCAAGTGCTCAAGATCCTTCTGAAGGTTCTTGCACATGGCGGAGAGCATGAGGCAACCAACATCAGTAGAATCACGCTTGTGCTTCAGATATTGGTCCCTCACTGCCCTAGTAGCATTGGCAGCAGGTTCAGGTGGAATGGGTTCCTCGAGAACGTACAGTTTTTCCTCTTGGCTGAGAACAATTCTCACGCTACGGATCCAATCCATATAATTTGTACCATTCTCTTCCAACTTCTCCTTCTCAAGGAGAGATCGCAGTGACAGGTGATTATTGTTTGATGCTATTTACATAAAATGCTCCCACTAAATTATACACCTTCAAATGCAAATAAGCATAATATACATTTAATGGGCTAAGATCCAACTTTAATTTAATTTTGAGTTTGCTATGGCAAACCGCTCAAAACTAAATTAATTAGGTAGAAACATCAATCATATCACATATATGACTCTTAGATCTTTTATGAAATTTATTCAAGACATCATATGTCTAGGTATATTTTAATCTCATCTTATGTCTTGGGTCCAAAACCATTTTGATAACCAATTAAGTTCATTCACTTTAAACGTATAGGAACCACCATTTCCTCATTTTGCTCGCATTCGAATAGAATCAAAGTACCTTGCTATGGCAAGCCCACCCAAAACTATCCGAATGGTCTCAAGTGTTTTAATAATGAATTGGCATAAAGAACTTAAAAGTTAAATGAAGGTTCTTTAAAAGTAGATTATAAGCATATCAGCAAAGATATTCATAATCGTGCACCAGGTAAGTTCCCAGGAAGATAGGTGAGCCACAAGGACTGCTTAAGTACCAAATCTCTCCTTCGACAGAACTTTTCTAGACATGCACAATCAGAAATCAGCTCTGGTTTGGCAACATAAAGACTACCTTTTATAAACAATCAATTTCCTTTTAAATTTCACGTAAAATGACTTGTTTCTCATAAACAATCATAAAACAAAAATTCTAATGTTTCAATCTAAACATTTAAGGAAATTGCAATATATTGTTTCAACTAAACATCTAAAATTCTTAATATTTAAGAACACATAAATCATGCATCGCAACAATTAATAAAATCATATTTTAATTAACTAAGCATGTATGAACAATGAATTAATCTAGCATAGCCCTATAAACTTAATTTATAGCATCCAGATTAACACATAAACATATCAGATTGTAAAACACATTCACAGATTAACTAGATTGTTCAACAAACTGATTCTGCCCAGAATGGGCTAGTTTTGTCGCGTGACAGAGACTCCCAGAGCCCTGATCTGTCGCACAACTTAGAGAGGCCATCAGCCATGATCTGTCGCGTGACATAGACCTACTATGTCGCGTGATACCATGAAGCCAAATGCAGATTTGCAGAATTCAATCAATTCTAAATCACAAAGCAATTAAATTATGTAAATGACTTTTAACAGATTTAATTCAATATCAATAGAACATGATTTAGGTATATTGTTTCAATAACAATTAATCTATCGCATACAAAATATGCAAAAGAACATATAAACGATTTATATTACTTTTCTAGCATGTTAATTCAAACTTAATGATACGAACGGGGCTCTGATACCACTGTTGGGTTTTACGGGTCCATGCGCAGCGGAATTAAGCATCAAATAACATAAAACCCAAGGAGCCAAGGATCCGTTCTATACAATTAACTTGAAAAACTATGAGATAGATATAACCAACCTTGAATGCTTTCCGTTCTTGAGCTATCGAACGATTTAATAATGTGATTTCGAATCACAAACTTCGTTCTTCAGATTGCTTGAACTCTAGGCCTTGATCGATGAACGAGCGAAGACCCTCTTTCGGTATCCACACCTTTGAATGAATCCAAGAACAATTTCTTGAAGATTGCTAGATCCTATAAACCTTGGAATATTATTGAGAATATTGTTGTGAATTTCTTTTCAGAATTTCGGCTTTATCTTTAGGGTTGACAGACATTCATATTTATACTACATTAGTATATAATATGAATCCTAATCAAATTAGAAAATGATTCTGTCAAACCGCCTCAGGACCTGTTGTGTCGCACGACCACACGAGGCACATGGCCTAGTTGTGTCGCACGACCAGACAAAGCTGATGAGGAGTTTTTCTCAATCATTCTTCCATAGGTTTAATCAAATTAATTCTAGTTGTGTGTGACCCAATAGGATTATATTATGTTGGCAATGAGCTCGATCACATCGACTCTCATAAGACATAAGCGGACTCTAGCAAGCCATTATGTCTACCCAAATAATATAACGTAAGAGTTCACGTTTCCAATGGTACACTTCCATTTCTCCCTTTGTCTCATGATATTATATTGAACACAAGTCATGGTCCTCGTCAACTTGTCTTTGTTCAATGCTTTGTTGATTCTGAGTATAATGATAATTCCAATCACATTGGGGTATGGCCATACACTTTCATCATTATCACTCATTGAGGGGCCCAAGCAAAATATCTCTCTTTTAAGGAACAAATTCCATCTTGACTTATCATCATTCCCATCATGAATTCGATCATGCCAAAATTAGCCTTTATAAATATCGTGTTAAGATATCGTTTGACTAAAATCAAACATGAGTTTCATCATATGTAAGGTCATGATAATCTCAGGTCTAGGGACTAAATGAAGTAACCTTATGAGATTTAATTATGACATTTGACCATGACATAAATCTCATGCGGGTCAAGTCCAGTCACTTGTTCTCTAACAAGTTCCCATAAATTTAATGTGCATCTCTATGCATATAATCATTATATGATTATCCATTTAACATTTATACTAATTATTCTCTTAATAATTAGGAACGAAGATTATTATAAACAAATATACAAAACATATACAATAATCAAATGATAAACATCTCATATAATAATAAATAATGTCAACACATAAGTCTATCAAACTTAGGCCTAGGGCATAACACTAACACCCACAATCGGGGTGGGACAAAAGGCCCCCACTGATATTTTTTACAAAAATACTGGAAGCACTCCATAGACAGCCTAAGCCAACCATGAACTACTTTCCTATAGATCCCAACCTGTCCGTTTACAAACGACGAAGGTATCCGGAGTGCTCCAATCCCCTAGTTCTAACGGACGACGGGAGTCAAATTCACGGGTCGTCATCAAATCCCAGAGAAAGAAGTAGAAAAAGATGAGGAAGAAAAAGCAAAAAATACTTACGAAGTCTGAAATCGAGGGAGGAAAATGCTAAGTACGCAGCAAGATTTTTCTCTCTCTAAAAGCAATTTGAAGGTTTGAAGACAGTAAAAGGGTTTGAGGAAGAAGGGTTTGCTATTTATAAGGCCTACCAATACGGGTTAACCCGTTTAACCCGTATTAATTAGCCCATAAACCGTTCCTCGAACCACGAACCGAGGAGAAGCCCTACAGGTCCGCCTCCTTCTCGGTAAGGGTGTCATCCCTCTCAGCAAGAGTGGCGGACAAGGTTTTCACCTTCTCCTCAGTCTGGGCTAGCTCGCGGAGCTTGTCCGCCAAAATCTTGGTCTGCCCGTCAAGCTCGGCAGCCAGCCCGTCGGTGCATTCTCGCAACCACAATACCTTAAGGTCAAAGTTGGATGTTACTCTAACTCAGGCCCTCGGGTGTGAGAGTAAGAATACTGAGAAATAAGGCTTGAAATGCCTTGAATGTGTGTGAGTGTTTAGGGTTTGAGAGCAATATGACTTACATTGTATATTTGGAACTTACCTTGTCCAAGGGGACAAAGGTCTTCTATTTATAGGCAATGAGGAGCTGCCCGCTGACTTAAGCCATGAGGTCAGCCCTAAGGGGTGTTTTGATATTTGACCGCATACACGTGTTCGCAGCTGATTGGGTCTGTCAGGGAAGGAGGATCATCTGTCAAAGGGGATGTCGCTGATGTGGACAGGAGCCGTGTATCCGGTGCAGCGCATTAATGACAATAGTAGGCGCCTGTCTGAGCCGCATTGAATGCGATGGAAGTGAGCCGGTAACTTACATGTCAGTGCCAGTAAGCTTTGCTATTTAACCGGGAGGCAGGTGAGATAACCGGGAGGCAGGTATGAGCCCGCGGTCAACATCTTGGGCGCGATCGAAGGTATTTAACGCGGGCACGGATGGAGCGGTCATACCTCCTGCGGTCATCAAGCCAGTGGTCAGAATTCCTTTGGTCTGGAGTAGGATGATGCGGAGAGGAGCGCGGTCTTGACCTCATGGGTCTATCTGTCCGCGGTCTTGACTCCGGCGGTCTAGGAAGTGCCACGTCACTGGTCCCTTGAACCAGACCGAGCGTGAGACCGATTCAGCTGGTCCGGGCTCATCAGTTATTAAGATGAGAGTTTGAGTAAAATATAATGGTTTAAAATTTTGTTGTGCCTTAATCAATCATGGTAACCTTAATAGAGAGAAAGAAATGGGTTAAAAGAGCAGTCTATCCCTCAAATACAAATCCACAGCCTACCTATGTCATCCCCAAAATCCTCAAAACATTAGGTCAAGGAAAATGGAAACGAGGCCAAAATGTTCACGGCAAGCAATAGATGGTAAGAAAAGGGGAAGCGGGTATGCTCTTTTGGCCACGAAGTGATCGGCCGGAAACAAGGCCACGCTTCCACCGTTGCGGCCACTAACTTCCAAAATAGTTTCCAATATGGCAATATGTCATCAAACTGACATTATCTTCACTGAATTGCCCATAATATTTGCACAAATTACATTATAGTACATTATCTTATTAGTTCATTAATTTGACCTAATTATGGAATGGGGGCGAAAATAATGCAGGGTCACCGGCTAAGCCACGTTATAGCAAGACCCTTTGTTTAAAAATTTAAAATTTTTACACTTTTAGATTTAATAAAATAATATTTTATTACTAAAAATAGCAATTTTATTAATTTTCAATAAAATTTGCATCAAATAATTTGTTTGACCCCTTTTATGATAGGGCCACTTCATTTAATGCCATGTGGCGAGATTAAAAATCAATGAATAACGCATCAGATCTAAAACCCATCACCCTTTTATAACTAACTTATAATACTATTTCATCTTTTATAAGTGATTTATAAGACTTTTTCGTCTTTTATAATTGATTTATAAAACAATTTTTTCAACAAAAAAAATTAAATTCAATAGTAACAACGAATTAATCTCATAATTCACACATTATAACTTTTATAGCTGAATTATAAGAGCAACTTGCATAGTATAACTATTTCGTCTTTTATTATTAACTTATAAGACAACAAAAATCAATCAAAAAATTCAATAATAACAATAATTTAATCTCAAAATTTAAACATTACAACTTTTACAACTTAATTATAAGACTAAATAACCTCTTATAATTGATTATAAAACAATTTTTTAAAAAAGAAAAACCAGTTCGCATTATATAATTAGTATAAAAGTCATTTTTTTCACAAAAATAAAATAAAAATTTTAATATTTTTTTTAATGTTGACTCTCATATTAGGTCAAACAACAATCTATAACTATATAATGAGGCAAGTGCAAGAGAAGTTTTCCCGCTCAAATTAAGGGCAACATTGTCATTTTCTCTGATGTAAATCTTGCAAATAAGATGGGCAAAAATGCAACCCCACTTTGATATTCTCAGCATATGGAGAACATCTGTCAAAATAAGCGAGATACACGAGAGTTCTTTTGTATTCCCCTCTTTCTTCTCGATCCTCTGCTCCCTCATCTACTTGCTTCACCGTCAAAAATTCAAACCCCCTCTTCCCTCAAAACTTCCAGGCCCTCTACTACAAAACGCCGTCGCAGCCGCCGTCGTCCCCTCCCCCTCTCTCTTCTGCCATGGTTGGTGCCGCCCCCTCCCTCTCTATTCTTCCATGGTCGCCGCCATTCTCTCTCTCTCTTATCTCTTCTGTCATGGCTCCGTTTATTCGAAATCCCCGTCGTCATCACCTCAGATCTCTTTCAATTTCAATCTCCCCCTTTCTCTGTCATCGGGTTTAGGGTTTCGGGGGAGCCTGCCTGATCCGACAAAGATACCTTACACCGGCAAGATAATGTGAAATCGGGACCAGAACACTACCAAATTCTTAATCTTACTGTTCTCCAGCGCATGGATCCTCATATTGAGGAGATCTTGATCATCGCCGCTCATGTCACTTTCTATGAATTCAACGATGAGCTCAACCAATGGGTTTGTTTTCCACCTCCACTTCTGTTTTAATCCAGCAAAATTACAATCTTTACGACGCATTAGGGTGTGATTATATACGTATTTGTGTTTGATTTCATTTCCGGTTAAATTTTCTATTTGGTTCCTCAGAAAAAGAAAGGAAAATGCTGCTCCTTCCGTCATGTAATGATTGTTTATGTTTTACATTGAGGAAAAGGTACACTAGAGCATGATGATTGACAATGGATGATTCAGTAACTACACCGAGAAATGGAAAATCATTTAGGAACATTTTCTTTAGTGAAAAATGGACATTCATTTGCCCCTTAAGTTTAATTCATCAGGGAACAATTTAAAATAAAAATAAATTAATGTTTAGAGCATTTTAATGTATATGTGGACTTTTTAGTGCTTCATAAGCTTCAAAATTGTTAGAAAGGTGAAGGAGAATACAATTATATGAACTACAAACTTATTATCATAACTATATAATGAGGCAATTGCAAGAGAAGTTTTCCCGCTCAAATTAAGGGCAACATTGTCATTTTCTCTGATGTAAATCTTGCAAATAAGATGGGCAAAAATGCAACCCCACTTTGATATTCTCAGCACATGGAGAACAGCTGTCAAAATAAGCGAGATACACGAGAGTCCTTTTTTATTCCCCTCTTTCTTCTCGATCCTCTGCTCCCTCATCTACTTGCTTCACCGTCAAAAATCCAAACCCCCTCTTCCCCTAAAACATCCAGGCCCTCTACTACAAAACACCATTGCCGCCGCCGTCGTCCCCTCCCCCTCTCTCATCTGCCATGGTTGCTTCCGCCCCCTCTCTCTCTATTCTTCCAAGGTCGCCGCCATTCACTCTCTCTCTCTTCTATCATCTGTCATGGATCTGTTTATCCGAAATCCCCGTCGTCATCACCTCAGATCTCTCTCGATTTCAATCTCCCCCCTTTCTCTGTCATTGGGTTTAGGGTTTCGGGGGAGCCTGCCTGATCCGACAAAGATACCTTACACCGGCAAGGTTATGCGAAATCTGGACCAGAACACTACCAAAGTTCTTAATCTTACTGTTCTCCAGTGCATGGATCCTTATATTGAGGAGATCTTGATCATCGTCGTTCATGTCACTTTCTATGAATTCAACGTTGAGCTCAACCAATGGGTTTGTTTTCCACCTCCACTTTTGTTTTAATCCAGCAAAATTACAATCTTTACGACGCATTAGGGTGTGATTATATACGTATTTGTGTTTGATTTCATTTCTGGTTAAATTTTCTATTTGGTTCCTCAGAAATAGAAAGGAAAATGCTGCTCCTTCCGTCATGTAATGATTGTTCATGTTTTACATTGAGGAAAAGGTACACTAGAGCATGATGATTGACAATGGATGATTCAGTAACTAAACCGAGAAATGGAAAATCATTTAGGAACATTTTCTTTAGTGAAAAATGGACATTCATTTGCACCTTAAGTTTAATTCATCAGGGAACACCAGAAAATAAAAATAAATTAATGTTTAGAGCATTTTAATGTATATGTGGACTTTTTAGTGCTTCATAAGCTTCAAAATTGTTAGAAAGGTGAAGGAGAATACAATTATATGAACTACAAACTTATTATCATAACTATATAATGAGGCAAGTGCAAGAGAAGTTTTCCCGCTCAAATTAAGGGCAACATTGTCATTTTCTCTGATGTAAATCTTGCAAATAAGATGGGCAAAAATGCAACCCCACTTTGATATTCTCAGCACATGGAGAACAGCTGTCAAAATAAGCGGATACACGAGAGTCCTTTTGTATTCCCCTCTTTCTTCTTGATCCTCTGCTCCCTCATCTACTAGCTTCACTGTCAAAAATCCAAACCCCTCTTCCCTCAAAACATCCAGGCCCTCTACTACAAAACGCCGTCGCCGCCGCCGTCGTCCCCTCCCCCTCTCTCTTCTACCATGGTTGCTGCCGCCCCCTCTCTCTATTCCTCCATGGTCGCCGCCATTCTCTCTCTCTCTCTCTCTCTCTCTCTTCTATCATATGTCATGGCTTCGTTTATCCGAAATCCCCATCGTCATCACCTCAGATCTCTCTCGATTTCAATCTCCCCCCTTTCTCTGTCATTGAGTTTAGGGTTTCGGGGGAGCCTGCCTGATCCGACAAAGATACCTTACACCGGCAAGGTAATGCAAAATCTGGACCAGAACACTACCAATGTTCTTAATCTTACTGTTCTCCAGCGCATGGATCCTTATATTGAGGAGATCTTGATCATCGCCGCTCATGTCACTTTCTATGAATTCAACGTTGAGCTCAACCAATGGGTTTGTTTTCCACCCCCACTTCTGTTTTAATCCAGCAAAATTACAATCTTTACAACGCATTAGGGTGTGATTATATACGTATTTGTGTTTGATTTCATTTCTGGTTAAATTTTCTATTTGGTTCCTCAGAAAAAGAAAGGAAAATGCTGCTCCTTCCGTCATGTAATGATTGTTCATGTTTTACATTGAGGAAAAGGTACACTAGAGCATGATGATTGACAATGGATGATTCAGTAACTACAACGAGAAATGGAAAATCATTTAGGAACATTTTCTTTAGTGAAAAATGGACATTCATTTGCCCCTTAAGTTTAATTCATCAGGGAACACCAGAAAATAAAAATAAATTAATGTTTAGAGCATTTTAATGTATATGTGGACTTTTTAGTGCTTCATAAGCTTCAAAATTGTTAGAAAGGTGAAGGAGAATACAATTATATGAACTACAAACTTATTATCATAACCCGAAAGTAAAATTAAATTCAAAGATCTTTCTCTTCCAATCTTAGATGCGAAATTTGACTTCTGCTTTACGTTTAAGTTTGTTTTATTCTTTATTTGTTTTTTTGTTTCAGAGTCGCAAGTACGTTGAAGGATCTCTCTTTGTTGTCGAGGGGTAATCAATGAGTACTGTTCTTTTTGTGAAATTTGAACGCCAATCCAAATAAATAAGTATCAACTTTAAACTTTTGTCATGCTGGACTTACCTTTAGCTAATACTGTATATTGTTGGTTGGCTTCTATCGATTAATGACTGGTTCAACCTCATGGCAACTTGGTAGTCATTTTTTTACCTTTTTGTTTGAACTGTAGGATCCCTCAACCACGGTTTAAGTTCATTGTTATGAATAGGCGAAACACATGTGTGCTTTTGCTTTCCTTCATCGTTGCTTCGTGTTAATGATTTGGCCATCTTCTTGTATTTTTTTAAGATAAAATAGATATATAGTTTTTTTTAATCTTTTTAAACATAATATGTGGACATATACTTCCTCTGTTTAGTATTTATGTGCATTGCACAACCTACTATCCAATTTTGATATCTATAGCTTTCAGAATGAAGTGGATTTTGTCTGTTTCCTAGGACACTATTTACATTCAGGCCATCATTGATGTTCGTCATCTGACTATGAGCTTTTTAATTAGTTTCTTAACATCTGAAGACCATTTATGCCATTAAATGCTTATGTGAACCAAATTAAGTTTAGGAACTGTGTACTACGGCCCCTCTAATTTCATGCTTTTGCGTTTGACCTTAACACGTTTCCTATTATCACCAGAAAATCTTGTGGAGAATTTCCTTGGAGTTTAATTCATCAAGGAACACCAGAAAATAAAAATAAATTATTGTTGAGAGCATTTTAATATATATGTGGACTTTTTAGTACTTCATAAGCTGCAAAATTGTTAAAAAGGTGAAGGAGAATACAATTGTATGAACTACAAACTTTTTATCGTATCCCGAACGTAAAATTAAATTCAAAGATCTTTCTCTTCAATTCTTAGATGCGAAAGAGGACTTCCGCTTTACGATTAAGTTTAGTTTTATGTGGACATATACTCAGGCCTGTCTCAATATTTATAGGGGCCCTGTGCTAAATGTAAAAATTGAGGATCTTAATATTTAAAAAAAATTACACAATCGAATGTGTAATAATGTTGAAATAATGATTACAAATAATTCATTGCAATATATTATATAATAAAACAAAATCAAACTTTATAATTAAGGTTAAAAATGAAATGAAAGTACAAACTAATAAAAGAACGGAAGGGAATGGGATTATGGAAGGGAATGGGATTATGGGAGGAAGCCCATTGATAAAAAAAAAAAACGGGGAATGGGATTATGGGAGGAAGCCCATTGATAAAAAAAAATAAACAGTTTGGTCTGAGAATCGAACTTAGGCAAGTCACATGCACAACGGATTCTTGACAAGTAACTTATCCACTAAACCACTTGCTCTTGTTAGTAATTATATATGGCTTAATATATATGTACATATTAAAGTTAAAAAATTTGGGGCCCTTAAAATATTTGGACCCTGTGCGAATGGGCTTGTTGCACCTGCTAACAGCCGGGCCTGCATATACTTCTTCTGTTTAGTATTTCTGTGCATTGCAAAACCTACTCTCCAATTTTGAAATCTATAGCTTTCAGAATGAACTGGATTTTGTCTGTTTTCTAGGACTCTATTTGCATTCAGGCCATCATGGCTGTTCGTCATCTGACTATGAGCTTTTTAATTAGTTTCTTAACATCTGAAGACCATTTATGCCATTAAATGCTTATGGGAACAAAATTAAGTTTAGGAACTGTGTACTATGGCCCCTCTAATTTCATGCTTTTTTTGACCTTGACACATTTCCTATTATCGCCAGAAAACCTTGTGGAGAATTTCCTTGGAGTTTAATTCATCAGAGAACACCAAAAAATAAAAATAAATTATTGTTGAGAGCATTTTAATATATATGTGGACTTTTTAGTGCTTCATAAGCTTCAAAATTGTTAGAAAGGTGAAGGAGAATACAATTATATGAACTACAAACTTATTATCATAACCCGAAAGTAAAATTAAATTCAAAGATCTTTCTCTTCAAATCTTAGATGCGAAATTTGACTTCTGCTTTACGTTTAAGTTTAGTTTTATTCTTTATTTGTTTTTTTGTTTCAGAGTCGCAAGGACGTTGAAGGATATCTCTTTGTTGTCGAGGGGTAGTTAATGAGTACTGTTATTTTTGTGAAATTTGAACGCCAGTCCAAATAAATAAGTATCAACTTTAAACTTTTGTCATGCTGCACTTACCTTTAGCTAATAATGTATAATGTTGGTTGGCTTCTGTCGATTAATGACTGGTTCGACCTCATGGCAACTTGGTAGTCATTTTTTTTACCTTTTTTGTTTGAACTATAGGATCCCTCAACCACGGTTTCAGTTCATTGCTATGAATAGGCGAAAAACAGGTGTGCTTTTGCTTTCTTTCATCGTTGCTTCGTGTTAATGATTTGGCCATCTTCTTTTATTTTTTTAAGATAAAATAGATATATAGTTTTTTTTCTTTTTAAACAGAATATGTGGACATATACTTCCTCTGTTTAGTATTTATGTGCATTGCACAGCCTACTCTCCAATTTTGAAATCTATAGCTTTCAGAATGAAGTGGATTTTGTCTGTTTCCTAGGACTCTATTTGCATTCAAGCCATCATGGCTGTTCGTCATCTAACTATGAGCTTTTTAATTAGTTTCTTAATATCTGAAGACCATTTATGCCATTAAATGCTTATGGGAACCAAATTAAGTTTAGGAACTATGTACCATGGCCCCTCTAATTTCATGCTTTTGCATTTGACCTTGACACATTTCCTATTATCACCAGAAAATCTTGTGGAGAATTTCCTTGGAGTTTAATTCATCAAGGAACACCAGAAAATAAAAATAAATTATTGTTGAGAGCATTTTAATCTCTATGTGGACTTTTTAGTGCTTCATAAGCTTCAAAATTGTAAGAAAGGTGAAGGAGAATACAATTGTAAGAACTACAAACTTTTTATCGTAACCCGAACGTAAAATTAAATTCAAAGATCTTTCTCTTCAATTCTTAGATGCGAAAGAGGACTTCCGCTTTACGATTAAGTTTAGTTTTATGCGGACATATACTTCCTCTGTTTAGTATTTCTGTGCATTGCACAGCTGTAAGTGCTCCAATTTGAGCTTGTTAGAATTTTCGTTAGAAAATTAACGAAAGTTATAACATTTCTAACAATTCCTAACAATCCTAACATTTCTAACAAAGTGAGGGTAAAATGGGCATTGTTATTTAAGGTTAAACCTCAAAAAGAATCTCAAAAAGTAAAACAAAAGGAATAAAACCACAAATAGCAATGGCTGGAGACACAAAACTGGCTGTTAATTTGAAATTTCAAAAAGATTATTCCTCTTGTCCAAAGCTGGAGCTGCATTTAATGAACAGTGCACGCTGAGGGGACCTGTCCGCGCGGATGAGTTTGCATATTTCAGAGGGCTATAAATTGAGCCCTCCAGTCACAAAAATAAGGAGCCACAACACATTTTGCACCGAACCTCTGGCGAAATATAGAGAGAAAACAGTGAGAATTCACTTGAATTGTCACCATTTTCTCTCCAATCTTTCCCAATTCATACTCATCCACTCACTCTCATATTAAAGCCCTAAACACTCATACATACAAGCCAAACACTCAAGAACACAAGGAAGATTGGTAAACCCTCCTTCCCCTAACCCTAAATCTCATCCATGCATGCATCTTCAAACTACAAAATGTAGTTCCTTCATCTTCTTGCTCTAGATCTAAGAAGATCACCATGGAAGACCATCTCCATGGATGATCTTCTACAAAGATCAACATTATTTTCAAGTTCTCTTACTTTCTTGCAAAGAAAACTCATTTTCAAAACCCTAAAAACCATTTTCAAGCATAAAATCTCATTTTCAAAGGATAAAAATCCCCTTCCCAAGCAAATGAAATGCTTAGTCCTAATGTACCCCAAGGATGGTTTGGTATAGTTGATTCACCACTAAAATGTCTAGTGATCACTAACCAAAACCTAGGGAAATGGGGACAAGCATGGATGCAAAACCCCCCTTAAAATCATATTTTCTTTCTTGAGAAGTTGCTGTCCAGTAGCAATTTTCCCAGACCTCAGTCCATTGTCTTAATTTTTGGACACATATGAACTTGGAATTTGGTGTTGACTACAAAACACTTTTTGTATCCAACATCCAGAGCTTTCCAGACATATTTTTACTTTATTTTTTGGGTGAATAAAACTCCTTTTTTCAAATTTTCTTTCAGAGGCTAGTTCACCAGCTTCTGGGAATCCAGATCTCATATCTGAGGTTTCCAGAAGGTTTTGACCCCTCAAATCTTCTCCAAAATAGAAAATTCCTTCGTACAAACCTTATTTAAGGTGTCTAGAACAACTTTCATTCTCTGAGTTTATCCAGATTATGAAGTTTTAAGACCCTTGAATACATTTCAAAATCAAAGGTCCACTGCCTTTTTCATTCTGGCAGAAATGGCTCTCAACTTCAAAAGGTCTTTTGAGTACCAAATCTCAATCCAAAAATCTTCCAAAAAATCATGGGATCATTTTGAAGTCTTAAAAAGATATCCCAATTTTTACTTTTCTGAGTTTCAACTTATTTTGGCCAAAACACACACACACACACACAAATAATTTTCAGCTTGGAAGACTCGTTTTACGAGGCGCGTCGGGTGCACACTAACGTCCTTCCCGACGCGTAACATGACCTCCGAACCTAAATCTTTGATCTCGGGCTTTTTTCAAAGTTTTGGCCCTCAAAATTAAAATGGCGTGGCAACTCCGTTTCGTTGATTTTCTTTCAAACAAAAATGGGAAAATTTTCGGATACACATCATCACAGTGGCGACTCCGCTGGGGACTAAGCTTTTTTTTAAAAAAAAAATGGTATTTGGTATATTGGTGGAAACCACTAAATTTCCCGTTATCGCCTCCTAACACGAGTCGGGGATAAATTGTGGTCTAACAATCCCACGTACCGGTATCACCGTTTTTTAAAAAAAAAGCTTTTGAGGGTCAAGCTTCCGTCCCGGCTTTGAAAATCATTTTTGTGTGTGTGTTGATTTTTGCACAGTTTTCATGTTGTTTTGGCCGCCTCGGAGAAAGTCAAAATTCTGACTGTCGGAATAATGTCCCTAACTGTCGGAAGTTTCGTGCTTATGTGCTCATTAAAAATTTCAAAAAAAAAAAGGATTTTCAAAAAAAAAAAGAAAAGAAAATTTCCAAAAAATCATGCATCATATTTTTAAGACACATAAAAAAATCTCTATTTTACTCGTAAAAAGAATATAGATCGTTGCCAGACACTACGCGCACGTGACCGTACACCGCACACTACGTCCTTAACCCGGGAAATCCTTGTCGCGGTCCGTTTGGTCTTATTACGCCTCTCGGATGAGCACAGGACTACCCAAACATCCCATGGAGCCTCGTGTCGACTCATGCACTTGTCCGTGACACACTTTGTCCGAGACCCGCTGGTTTTTAGTCCGGTCCGTGTCATGCCCCGTCCGTGTATAGACCTTTCCTTTCAAGCCTTTGTCGGCATACCGACTCAATATCTTTCGGGACCCTTATCGCCGAAGTTCTCGCCGGTTTTCCGCCGCAGACTTTGACCAAGATATTGACCGGCGCCTTGACTTCGCCTCGATCGGCACAAATTATACACTCGACTCCCAAAGATTGACACCGAGTCATCAAGGATTAATGAATATTCCATGCCTAATTACGGCTTAACCGACGACAAGTCAAGATCAATTGTGGACGCTTATCGCCCAAATCATGCCGACTTTTCGTCGAGCCCCTGGACATGATCTTGACTTTGACGCGCCTTTGTCCGTAATTTACATCGAATGTTCGTTAAGACTCGATTACCCGCCGACTTTTAGGATCGTTTTTCTTTTGGCCGGTGGGACCCGCTTGCCCTATAGGACCCTCGCCCGGGCCGTCCACCCCGGGAGGTCGAAATACAGCTGTGGAATACGAGGGGCTTATAGACGTAGTGACGGGGCCCACCGATCCAGAATCGAGTAGTTTGCGAAAAGAAGAGCAATCTTTTCCAACCGATTAGGTTAATAAAACATGTTTTAAGTAAACGTGAACAAATAATCGCATGTTGCATGAGCCTAAAGCCCAAACACCTACCCTCCTTCCATTCCTGCACATCTCGAACCTTCATGTCCTTTCCCCGCAGCCTCCGCACAAAGCTTGGTTTCGGCACCGGGTCACCGTTTGATCGCCTGGGAAGAGTCAAGCGCATCGTCGCCTTCACCGTTTGTTCCGACTCCGGGTTTCGTAATGTCTCGCATCGCCGGTAATGATGGGGATAACGTCACTCCGCCTCCCGGACCCTCGACAGAGCAACAAAGGGAATCGCTAGCGTAACGTATGAGGTTACGACAGAAGCACCGCTAAATAGCCTTATGGAGGCTATTAAGAGTCACTGCCTCGGCCGCCAGCCTCAATCCAGATGGCACCTTCACCGTGGAAGAAGACGAGGATGCCAACCCCACTCTCGCCGCCCCGACTACACCAGGATGCCTCCACCCACCTCCTATGGTGCCACTACTGTAACTCCATGCTCCTCGATTCGGGTCGCCCAGCCTCCCCAACCACGCACTCACCGGATCCATGCAAACCCGACGGCACAAATCACTGGGGCAAAATCGCACGGAATGTCTTCTCATGGTTTGGGGCTATCTCGGAATGCCACAAACCTAATGGGATCCCGCCTCGCCCGGAACCGATCAATCCGGACCCTCACAAAGAATGTACAGCTTGAATGCCGCCACAACCCTGGCCCTCGGGGCCACAAATAGAGCCCTCCTCCTCGTAATAAGATTAGTTCACCAAGCTCCTCACACAAATCCATTCCTCACTCGACTTCTATGGGTTACCAAGCCTCCATCCCTGTCATCCGAATCACCAGACCGCAGCATTCCCCCGGGTTACACACCTTCACCACAAGCCATGCAATTCAACAATCCGACAAGCAGCTCGCACTCAAGCCTACTTACGGGCCCCACTGAAATCCAAGTTATCCGGCCACATCGGGCTGCCCCCACCTACTTTGCCGCTTGAAAATCAACAAAGCAAGCCGCAAGGTTCTACCCTTTGCTGTGCTCCTACTCATGCTCCCCAGTGGTAACTCCCCTCAGACGTTTTCACCTACGTCCCCGTGATCGGCCGTTCCCTCCACCCGCCTCCAAGTAGTAGCTCCTCTCTCTAGCTCACCCACTAGCTTGAATGCCATGGTTCCGCCACAAGACCCTCATCCGGCCCGGTTCATGGAACAACACAAGGAAATGAAAGCGCAGTATCGCCGAACCGATCGCCAAGAAGCTCCCGCCTTCCGCCTACTGCACCCGACTCCATTGTTCCTCTCGCCCCACAAATTCGTGATGCCTAATCTGGATCTCTTTGATGGGACCGCATGTCCGAAAACCCATTTGGACACGTATACCTTGGCGATGAAAGCCAAAGGATGTACCAATCAGCCAGCTTGGCCGACTATTTCGCCTATCCTTGAAGTCCAAAGGCCTTAAAGTGGTTCTTCCGTTTGAAACCCGAAGCCGTGGCTACATGGGACCAGATTACCAATGCCTTCACGTAAAAAATATAAGGCCAACTTGGAATGGGAAACAAATAGGGTTGACCTACAAACAACAAGCAAAATGGCCCCGATGAGAATGTTGGGACTTTTACAAGCGGTGGAATCTCGAAACTCTGAAATGGCCATCCCTCCTTCCGAAGAGGAACAACCGGACATCTTCCTACCATGCTTGAAACCACATCTCGAGAGCCTCCTCGCCACTTCCCATACTGGACTTACGGGCTACGGTTAACTCGCAGCCTAAGTTTGAAAAGGCCTACACCGCAACCGGCCGCCGCACCCGCCACGTATATCGGGCTCCTCCCGCAAACACCGCCTCAAGCCTCCCGCTAAAGGCAAAGAGATGATTAACTATGCGGGACAGAATGTAATAACACGACTCCTTTTGCTCCCAGAAACCAAATGAGCCTGCAAACCGCGGGTCATAAATCTCGAAAACTTTGGAATGCCCCCGAATGACATCTTTAGGGGATCGGTGAAAGAAGGCTTGCTGCGGCCTTTGGAGAATTTCCAACCCAGAAATCCGAATGCTCCCGTGGATACTACAAAGTATTGTGCCTTTCATCAAGCTCACTGACATCTGACCGATACCGCTTCACTCAAAAAGGCAATCCAGGCTAATAGAGCAAGGAAAGTTGGAAGGCCCCGAAGGGCCTAACACAGCTCAAGAATCCTACGCCAAGGAACCATAATCAAGTGAATATGATTGAATGCGGAGAATCTTCGCATGACCACGAAGATGCCGATGAAGGTCCCCAAATACCCGTGGCCAACCTCGTCGAGGATCCCGACCTCGGATTCCCCTCACCTTGAGGATATTGAACGAATCAACCCATCTTGGTCTCATGTCGAGACTCCTTGCAAGAATACGAGGCCCGCTATTTCTCGGATAAAGGGAAGGCCGATACCGAAGAACCGGGCCGTTCCGCTCAAAACATGAAAGAACCATTTACACAAGATGGTTAGAACAATCGAGAAGAATCGAACAAGAAAGCTTCCGCGGCGCTCGTACGGGGCTTATCAAGAAAGAGGCCGAAGAGCATCTCGGAGCTAGTACACTTCGCAAATTGGCTTTGGGAGAGCCCGAATATGATCCCGAGAACAGTGAAGAATCGGAAGAGGAAGATTCCTTCTATATCCTACTCCGGTGTCAAATACGTGCCACCCCTCTCACTCTTCCCCCGCAATTTCGGGAGGAGAAGCCGAGTCACAATTGCCACTTCCGGAATGGGAACATATGACAATTTTTGCGGCCGCACGCACCCATATTCCCCCAACGGGTTTGATCGGCGTTCCTCTCACCCGAAATCCCGGTAGTATGGGAAGAGGATTCCGATGACAAATGATGATGATGATGATGACGAGAGTGAAGAGTCAACCGAGGCCCCGCATCCGGAAACAATCTGGAACAATCATGCCGAAATGAGCCCACGGGAGCTGTGCACAATGGTTGGTTGTCGCCAGCAACGACGAAGGACCGCCAGAAATGCGGATCGATACCAATGGAGACAGACTCCCTACGAGGTGTCACTTGTAAGATGCATTTGTGGCCAATGCCCTGGATACTCCAGAGGATGAGGGACAAGAAAGCCCGCGCCTGCATCCGTACATATCCGAAATCCTAGAACACAACGTTCCTTATAAGAACCCGACCGGTGAATGGAAAGGGTTTATTGAAGCACCGGTCGAGAATGGAGGGTTTCACCACCGTAAGATGAAGAATTCGTAAACGTTATCGGATCTTTTTCTTTCTTTCCCAAGAACGGATGGCATAACAACCGTAAGGGTCACGGCCGCCGAGCGCAGCAATGCCCCGCAATCACGAAAAGGGTTATCGATCTCGAACGTCTCCCCAAAGGGCCTTCATACCTATGAATCCACATGACGCCTTTCTAATTGCTCCAAAGGCCCGACAATGGACCCCGGTGCTCCTTATTTGGACACGCATCTATCGAGCCGCTACCTCAAACTCCGAAGGGGAACGTTGCCTATCCTTCACCCGTGGCCGCCCTACCCGCAAGATTGAAAGAAAAAGGATATACGATGAGATGGAGGCCGATAGCCATAACTCGCGGGCCATCCAAGGGATGAAATCGAAAAGCCGCCGAGTCCCGACAATAGCGACTCTTGTTGCATGATAACTATGAGCAAGGCCGGCCATGAGAGTGAATCGAGGACGCCCTAGCTCGTGGCCATCCAAGGGGCAACAACACAACCCCAAACCCAAAAGCCTCGCGACTGGGAAGCAAGCTTATAAGGGCCGCCCAGAAGGAGCCAAGACAGCCACCCTCACCGTCACTAGACTCCGTCGTAACCAATGGCCAATAGCCAAAAGGGCTCCCCATCGACCCTAGCAAAGATTGAAGAAATCCACCAAGAGACGACTGATGAGGAAGTTAATCGCTGACCCGATCCGGGCAGATTTTCCAAGGAAATCCCAAGGCGTATAAGAAGGCCAGCGATCAAGCACCGAAAAGAAGATCGCCGCCCTATGCTAAGACAACAAATTCCTGATCCCGAAAAGAGGATCCCGTGCTCACCCATTGAAGCAAACACAGCCAACATTTCCCTCTCGGTCTCTACTCACCTCGTCCTATCCCCATAAGCCGAAGCCGGAAGAAAGCTCCGGCTCGCACTCGTGCCTATTGATGCTACTCCCGATGATGTGGTACAACGATTGGAAACATCCACTACGGGAACATAATCACTTTCACGCATCTCGACCTCCCTCAATTTGGGGCCGATCATAATGAGCCTCTCTTCATCACAGCCCACTGGATGAACGACGCCTCCCTCGGGTCCCGGCTGATAATGGGTCCGGAATGAACATTCTTCCGGCAAAGATCATGAGCTTGCTTGATATCAAGACTACGTACTTGAAGCCTTCTTCTCTCACCAAAGCTTACGACTCAACATCCCGAGCGGCCCCTGAGTTGCTACTTTAGACCTCTCGGTTTGGACAGAAATTGATACCTCGTGGAATTCCGTGTTATCGACATCCCGATTACTTTCAATGCCCCGTCGGGAAGACCTTGGCCGCACCAAGTCAAAGGGGTCGCCTCAAGCCTCCACCAAAGGTGTGAAATTCGCCTCGAATGGGGATCCGACGACCATTTACTGGGAGATTTAGTCACTTTAGAGGGCACGTATACTGCGGAATACCTATTCGGAAATCAAACATGACGAGGAAGGTCACATGCTAACGGGCTTCACTGGCCGAGCCTCCCAAGGCCCAAGTGTGCAACATAGATCTCGACGGCCACTGGGATAAAATCCCACCGGTCTTGAAAATGATGAGAAAAATGAGCTATCTACTCCGGCCTCTGGCCGGGGAAGCACCAACAAGGAACTCACAAACTCATCGAGGTGAAAGGACAGTAATACTCGCCACGGCCCGGGATATGAGGCCTCCTCAAATGACACCGCAAAGGGAAAAAGATTTGAAGCCGCCACAGAAAGGTCCCTGCCGACAACCCTAAATCTCTCCCCTTCGCCCTAATTTGGCCGACTACTTTGTAAAGGGTCCCACACAACCAGAAAACATCACAGAGCCCACTCCTACGGCAGGATGGCTAAAGCTACGTGGATAGCCTCAACAAGTTCGTAGGAACCAAGGCTAACCCGGTCCGTAGAATGTTCCCGGACCTACCCAAGATACTGGGGCTACCACCGCTACGAAGAGTGAGTATACCTTCAGAGGCGTGCCTCGACTCCGGTGGAACAGCTCGAGAAGCTCACAACCACTATTCCTACCGCCCAGAAGATCCGAAACTCCGAATTCGAACCGACAAAGGCTAAAAGCTAAGGCCACGGAATTTCTCGATGATTGGGATGGTCTCGGTTATGCAAAGAATTGTTCAAGAAGAAGTCCAAAGCGACCCGATTGATCTCTGGCTCGGTCCAAGAGATGATAGCAAAGAATTGAGAAAGGAAAACAAAACAAAGACAGCTTCCCGAGTCATGAGGCCACCAACAAAATGCCGCTAAAGAATTGGGAAACTCTCTCAGCCCGTCCGCGACCAAGGAGGAAATGATCACCAAGCTTGGATTGGTCCCCCGTCCCTTTGTGTCAATCTAGGACAAGTCCTCCCAGCCTTCTCTTTGTTAAGATCGAGTCTCTAGTGGTCGTCCGACGGCCTTACGCCCGAAGACTACGAGTCCGTAGCAAGCGCCGTATTCCCTTTCGTTTTCAATGAAATGACGAACCTTTCGAGTATCCTTGATTGCCACTTTAACTAATGATGAATTAATTAATAAAAAAAAAATTTAATAATAATTCATTAGATAAAGAAGCAGATACATTAAACAAAAAAAAAATCAAACAACAAAAAAAATCTTTAAGCAAAGTTGTCCTAAAGAGGAAAATCGAGCCCAAGCCGCCGAAGAGATTTTGACAAGTGTGAATTTGGGAACCGGAAGAGCCTAAAGAGACGCAGATTGGTGATTTCTTCGAAGGAATTGGAAAGGATGCTCGCAAAGTCCTACAAAATCCTCAATTCAAAGAAAGTTGCCCTCTTCATCAAAGAAAACATCATGTGCAGATACGGGTTGCCACCGAAATCATCTCGTATAATGGATCCCACTTCGAAGGGGAATGTGAAAATCGCCGCGGAATTCCGAATAACCCGTCACAAGTCATCTCCCTACTGTGCCCCAAACCAACGGAGCCGTCGAAGCAAAGAAACAAGACTCGGAAAATATCATCCGGAAAATGGCCGTCCAAGGCGTAGATTGGCCCGAGAAGTTACACCCGGCACTCGGGGCTGCGTAACATCGGGCCGTTAACGGCAAATCGGGGAAACACCTTTTGCCCGCACATACGGAATGGAAGCCGTACTCCCAATCGAGCTAGAGATACCCTCGCTCCGTATACTGCTGGAAAGCCGATCAACGAGGTCGAATGGCTCCAGCAGTCGCCATGACGAATTGGCCCTACTAGACGAACGCCGACCGAAGGCCATGGAACACATCCGGCCTACCAAGGAAGAATGGCTAGAGCCTTCGACAAGAAAGTAAAGCATCGGGAGATCCGAGAAGGTGATCTCGTTCTAAAAGAAAAGCCCTCAAATCCGTATCAACCCCTCGGCAAATGGGAGCCTCGTATGGGTCGGGCCATATGTCGTCCGTAAGATCTTCTCCTGAGGAGCCATGCAACTTGCGTGCACCTCGACGGAATCCCTTTGTACACCCAAAGGAATGGTGACAAGCCGCGCAGATACTACGCGTAAAAAAAAAAAAAAAAAAAAAAAAAAAAAGAGTGCTAAAAGAGTAATACCCAACTAGGTTGAGAAACCCGAGAAGGGCGGCCTAGGTAAAAACAGGTTGCACCAAAAAAAAAAAAAAAAAAAAAAAAACAAAAAAACAAAAAAAAAACAAAAAAAAAAAAAAAAAAAAAAAAAAAAAAAAAAACAAAAAAAAACAAAAAAAAAGAGTTCACTGAACTACGAAGACCCGAGCTCCTCAAAATGAGGGGAACGTAGGGCAATGGAAACGGTTCGGTCTAAAGCACAAATAAAAGCCATACTTTGGCATCAATACAACCGATCGTAATTACGAAAGCGTCTCGAAAACTCTAAAGCAATTCAAATATTCATTACAAGTTAAAAGCTCATGAGTCTAAGCCCGATTCATTCCTACAACCGGCAACCTCGCTAAAGGAAAACTAAGATACATAATCAAACTAATGTGTCTCGCCATGACAAGAAAGGGATACTGAAACCCGTAGTCACTCCAAGCCACTCGTACCGGCCTCTCCCCTCTTCTTCCCCTTCGAGTCTTCTTTTTCCGAACAGAAAAATGTCGCCGTTCCTCCTACCAAGCTCGGTATAGTGGACATGGTCTATCAAACCAGCCTCCGTCGTGGCCTTAGTAGCCCTAGCGTCATCTCTCATCTCCCGTAGCCTAGCCGGTAGCATAGGAGCCCTCCTCTCCCGTCTCTTGACGTAAGCCTCATAATCGGTCACGCGCCGTCTCCGCTCCCCGTCATGAGGGTTGGCCCTCGCCTCGGCCCTCCTCCTCTCGTAAACACCGGTCCTCCGCACCCACAATGGCCTCACGCCGTCTCAAAATAGCCACCCGAGTCTCTCCTGCATGCCTCTCATACCAATCCGTGTACCAAGTGGTCGTGAACACCGGTCTCTGACGCTCGAGAATGACCCGAGGAGGAAAGGCATCATACCTCCATGCCGGGAAAGAAATGGAAACACCGAGGGATCATCCATAGAAACAGAGCCACCACCCCGGTGGCTATATCATCAAAGCCTCCAAAGGAACTCCGCTTCCAAGCCAAACTGCCTCAGACTAAAGCCGGAATATAGAAGCCGGACCGAGAAAGCCCCGAAGCATGACCACGGGAGACCCATCCCGAAGCACTCGCGAGTCTCCACCCGCCAACAAGGCACCGACCATCCGATATCTTCGCCCGGCGACCCGCCATCCAACGCTCCCACGAGCCCTCGATCATCAAAATCTACATCAACACCTCTCCCGGCAAAAGTCCAAGGCCTCCGATCATATCGAGGTTTCCCGAAGAACCCCCAAACGCTCCATCGCCCACAGTGGTCAAGAGGAACGGGCCGCCCCCGCGCATATACCGCCTTCCGGTAGCTAATCCGTCGAGAGCATGAAAAGTCTCCCAAGAATCAAAGGAACGACATCTCGCCTGTGCGACAAAGGAACGACAACATCCAAGAAAGATCCGATGACAGTATCCCAAAGGAATAGACCATGAACAGGGCGCCAAACATACAAAGTGCAAAGGCATCCCAATAGGCATCATCTACCAAACCTAGGCCCCTAAATCTGTCGGGAAGACCGGCAATATCGAAATGATCGGGACCGCGGATCATACCCTGCGCTTCCTCCGGAAAGATGAAGGAGGACGCACACCGTCAAGAAAGAAGCCCCTCCGGCAAAGGGAACCGCTATCTCTTCCACCTCCGGACCTCCAAGCAAGGCCCGAAATTCTTCGACAAATGGAACAATCTCGTTGAAGGAAAGGCAAAAGACATGCCTTCTAGTATCCCAAAACGAAGAAGAAGCTCTTAAGAGGTCATAATCCGGAACCAATTCTTTGAGAGACCACAAGCATCGTATCTTGTACCTTTCTTCAAAGAATGATCTTCTCCGTGCATAATCTCCCTACACCACTCCTTGAACTTTTCAAAGAATAACATTTGCCTTTCTTTGGACAATTTTGAGAATTTCTTGGCCATTTCCATGGTTTTTTCTCTTCTCTTCCGAAAATGGCTGTTTGACCGGAGGTTGAAGATGAGGTTTCAATGACATTTATGGTCCAAGACCATATCCAACCACCGAAATTAAATGAAAACTGTCGATCTTGACCCTATCCGCGCGGACAAGTGTCATTACCAAAAAAAAAAAAATCTGCAATGTACCCAAGCCGCTACACCAAAAGAGGAATATTCCGTCCCGTTGCTCAAACTTGTGCAAAACCTCCCCAAACCACCCATATACCAAACACCCTTGCAAAAAAAAAAAACCAAGGCTCATGCAACACCGCATTCATACCGCATTGCATTCATAAATAAAATCCTAAATTATTACATTCAAAAAAAAAAAAAGAGTGTGCATAAGAAAAAAACAAACAAACATAAATAAAATCCTAAATTATTACATCCAAAAAAAGAATAAATGTGCATAAGTCGTACAAATCTAAATCTCAATCTCAAATCTCAAAAAAAAAAATCAATCTGAGTCTCCGCGCCCGATGTCTCCCCGCCCTCTGCGACTCGGGCCCGCCTCCTCAGAGCCCCGAAAATCTCGGGCTCGTAATCGTCCTCGTCTCCGCAAAGAGGCTCATCGTGACCAACCGGCACGCTCCGATAGGGCAAGCCGAGATCCGCGAAAAATCTTATCCGAAGGTGAAGGCGTCGACTCCCGCACGTACGAAGACGACCCGCCATGCCGCCATACGTGTCCCCGCCCGTGTGGATCCCCGAGAATGACGTGATCCGAAGGCAGCGCCGCGCGGGATCAAGGAAAGGAGACAAAGGAGTCTCGAAGAAGTCTCCGAGCGAATAGGGAAGCCTCCCGTCCGACAGCGCCGGCCGTGGTCGCTCGCTTCTAGCACTCGAGGAGCCCGCAAGCGACCATCCTCCCGATGAATCTCTTGGCCCCGATCACTTGCTTCGTCGCCTTCTCGACGACCACCTCCGAAAACTGCACAAAAGCAAAAGCGTCAAAAAAAAAGTGATGCTAAAGATGATGAAACAAAAGAAAGAAAAGAAGGGGAAAAGGTGAAGCCATACCTTCATACCCGGACGAGGCCGGAAAGCTCGTGGAAGCCGCGCCTCGTGAAGCCCGAGGACTCCGCACCACCTCCAATCGGACCCACATCCACGGGATATAGGAAAAATCCGTCCGAGGGTACTCGCGGGATCCCAAGCCCCTCCCTATCCGTAGGACCCGAGGCATCCTCGCCTCCTCAAAGACAAATGTCGCGTATACAAGGCTCAATCGCCACGAAATCCGAGAAGTGCCGCTGCAGCTCGTAATCATCCTGTG